>ML787214.1:320256-343339 GCA_009831015.1 Picea engelmannii | reverse complement strand
GAATCAGTTGTCTTTGAGCTTAAACAATATTAACAATATTAAAACATTCTTAATCTTTCTTCAAGTGATCATCAACAATATACAACATATGGACAGTAAAAGTAAAAGACATCAGTCACACATAAGATATACACAGAGAAATATTTTCACGAGGAAACCCATAAAGGGAGAAAACCTCTTCTTCTTCGAAATGATAGGAAGTCTTTTAAGTTCTGTACATCATCTTTAATTGAGCACCAACTCAATGTGAGGCTACTACCTCTGTTTTACAAGCTACAACTTGTTTGAGAGCACCAACTCTCTGGTTTCTCTAGCACCCACTAGAAGGAAGCACCAACTCCCTGGTTTCTCTAGCACCCACTAGAAGGAAGCACCAACTCCCTATATGTTCCAGCACCAACTGGATGGAAGAACCAACTTCCAGTTACACAGGCTCCAACCTGTATAACAAAGAACACTTGTTCTCCCTTGCACCACCCTACCTCCCTAGTTTCTCTGGCTGCAACCAGATGGAAGCTACAACTTCATGTGTTCAAGCTCTCACTTGAACCTCTGAGGACAAAAGTCCTCTCGAGCACCTCCCAACCTCCCTAGAATATAACTGAACATATAAACATTCAAATACACAGATACATCAATTATTACCAATCTTTCTTTGTTCTGTACATCTAGTCATCTTCTAACTGTTCTGCAATTCATTTCTTCCTCTGTCTGTTCAGCAGGTCTGCTCTGCATCAACTTGTTCTGTCATTCTTCTCTTCTTCAACTTGTTATGTTATTCTTCTCTGCGTTTCATCTCACACTGCACATATGCTCAATCTCATACTGCGCATCCTCTCATTTTCCTTTTCTTACAGCTTCATTCTTTTCTCATACAGAACAACCAACCCCCCACAGTCTATCTCATTTTCTTTTATACACGTATCCACGGCGGTTGCACTTTGCATTTCCTTCGGCAAAATAAAGACAATTGTCTGAGCAACTGAAACGCCAACTGATTCGCAATCATGAGTCCATTTCGCTAATAGATTCGTAACTGAGGAGTTAACTGTGAGAGAGAACAGTAACCTTCTGATCATACCCCAATTTATCTACGTCGTTGGATGAATTTTATTGACATTTCCTTTAAATCGGGTTTCGGCATTTCGACAATCCTGTTTTGAGTGTCATGACACTTCATTTCGCGATCTCCGAAGTTCCGATACAGAACTTTTCTACACTAGCTCCTTCCCAAATATGACTATGGTCATAACCAAGTGCCTATGCAAAAAGCGCTTTCGCAATTTCTCATCTCGTAATTTTCGACACTATGCTTCGTTGACCCCAAGTCAACGAAATTTTGATCACTTGCCACATGTCCTATGATTCCATGGTCCAGATCTGATCTTGATTCAACAACTACGATTGAATCGCGATTTCACGATTTCGACATTCTTGATGCATTGGGTTCTTTGCCTCTTCATGTCGCGATTCGTGAAAACTCCAATATGGAGTTAGATCAACGGTTTGGATCTGATCTTTATTCAATGGCTGCGATTGAATCGCGATTTCGCATATCGCGATTTCAGCATTCTTGTTGCATTGTTTTCTTTGCCTCTCCATGTCGCGATTTGTGACACTCCAATATGGAGTTAGATCAACGGTTCAGATCTAATCTTGATTCAATGACTGAGATTGAATCGCGATTTCGCATATCGTGATTTCGGCATTCTTGTTGCATTGTTTTCTTTGCCTCTCCATGTCACGATTTGCGAAACTCCGATATGGAGTTAGATCAACGGTTCAGATATGATCTTGAAATGACGGCTCAGATTAAATCGCGATTTTGCATATCGTGATATCGGGATTCCTGATGTTAATAATCTTTGACATCTCCAACTCTCGATCCCCAAAACTCTGACATGGACTGGAATCAACGGTCCAGATTCAACCTTGATCTGATGGCTCAGATTAAGTCGCGATTTTGCATATCGTGATTTCACCCGCTTCTCCTTGTACCTTAAAGGACGTGCGGATTCTTCTTGATCCAACGATGGTCAGATCTTGTGCTTGGATCTAACGCCTGATATTTATCCTCCTCTTCAATGATCTCTTCTTGTCTATATTCAAATCTGACGACCCTTGTTCTAGAGGGAAGTTTGAATGGGATCGCACGATAAGAAATGCTTCTCAAACTTTACAAGTCCCTCCTCTTCAGCGCGCTCTTCTTGTCGATCTGACGGCTCTTGTTCTTTTGATAATTCGAAGGGGATCCAATGATCAGAAATGGAATTCATCATGCTTGATCAACAGTTTGGATCAATCCTCGATTTGACGACTGAGGATTTTTGCGTTTAGAAAATTGTTGCGTTGTTGGTCTTCCTGAACTTTTCTTATGTTTGCCTGTCTGTTACTCATGCCATCTTCATTTTTGAACTTGCCATCAATGAAAAGCATTTGTTGTCTGTTAAATATTTGTCATTCGCTGTCTATTAAATATTTGCCAAAAAATATTGAACAAGAGGAGTCTATGCAGTAGCTTCTATAGATCATAGAACCATCCTTCAAGAAGTTTGAAATGTTTGCAAAGACAGATTCATAGCATTTAGATAACATAAGTATAGAATGACAGATTGATCAATTGAGAAGCAGTGTTCCTGTGCAGATATCAGAGGAATATTATTGACACACTATACAGGAAGGGACGTATTCATTATAGGTTCAAGGAGGTATTACAAATCAATGGACATATTTGATTCATTCTGAGAAACAATAATATGTGATGATCTGTTACAACAAAGAAGCATTCATAATAGTACAATGACAGATGGTTCAGCATTGTGGACAATTGAGTAGCATAGTTATGGACAACCTATGACATATGGAAAGAGACGGATTTATGATATCATTGGAATATCTAGAAAGATATATGATAGAGCATATTTACAATTAGAATCAATGGAATCATTTGATCACAAGAAGACAAGCAGTGAAAGGCCTAACAGAATAGGGAAAGAGAAACCTTCACCAAAAGCTATATCATCAAAGGAACATTGATTGAACAACATTGTCATTGATGTCTAAAAAGTGAATATGATAGGACATGAATATTTGAAGTCGAGAAATTTTGAATTATTTGTATATATGTCATAGAATTACAAGAGGAAGAACCAATGAACAAGAAGCACTGGAAGAGAGGAAAGGAAGAGTGTGCAGGAAGTATCGTATTGTTCTACATCTTGCAGAGAAGTCAAGGGGAGAGAAATCATTGGAGAAATAGATTAGGAAAGAAATATTATAAGTAGGTAGACAAGGGGAGACATATCGACAGGGTGATTTATCCTTTTTCCCATGATGTCAAAGGGAGAGAAAGAGAAAGATCAGAAGAGTAAGAGTCAAGCACATGAAGTCAAAAATGGATTATTCTGAGATTGTATACTTTTAAGGGAATCACTCCTTGTTATTGATATCAAAGAGAACAAGAACTTGGAAAGAAACATGAGAATATAAACATGTGAAGGGAAATAATAGAAGCATGAAGATAGGGGGAGCATCCCCAAGGAGAGATACCCTTTTCCATTGATGTCAAAGGGATATAGAAACATCGAGATAAACATTGATGAGGAGTGATGGTCACATGGGGAGCATGAGTATTGGAGTATGAATGTTTCCATCAATGTTGACATTTCCATCAATTCCAAAGGGGGAGATTGTTGGACAGTTGTTTGTTATAATACCCCTAGGTTGAGCCCCAGTTATACATAAAATTGTAAATGTTTTATAGGTTGGTGAGCCAGGTTGTTATAGGCTAGAAGTCTTATGTGATTATTAGGTCGGGGAGCCTAGATGTCAAAGGCTAGTGAGACTATTTTTTTAATATGTAAACACTCACATAATTAATGAAAACACAACGTTGCATGAAGACCGGTCCACAAATGAGTATGGGGGAATAAACTCCACTAGAAAGGGGAAAGGGGGGATAAGAGTCTAGGAAGGGGCTAAGCTAGGGGGATTAATTCCATTGTAATATTATAATATTATTTCTTAAAAATAAAATAATGGATATTTTTATATATCCTCAGTCTCTAAAGTAAGGACAAGGGAGTCCCTTGGAGTGCCAAGAGTCCTAAAAGAAACATGCATGTGTGTGTGTGTGTGTGTGTGTGGATATAGTGTGAATGAGGGGATTCTTCAGATGGGGGAATCATCGTGAGTATTGACGGTAGTTGCACGGAAGCAGGTGTGGGTCATACCGAATAGTATTGGACTATGACAAAGAACCTGCACTTGTAATGTTAGCACGGAAGTGGGATTGAAGAAGCGATTGTTAGGTCATATTACAAACGAAGCATATTTTCAGGTCTATGAGTAGTCTGGGCAAGAGACTACTCATAGTTGTTCCCTAGTGTGTTGGGAAATAGCTATGGGGCTCTGAGACTTCCTGTCTGGCCTGTTGTTGAAGCCCCAAATGAGAAGTGGGGAATCTGAGGGAATGTTGAGTAGAGAAGGGGCACACTTCCTCGAGTGGGATAGGCATGTGGGGAATGACAAACTGTAGGCTAGTTTCAGCAATTGAAAGCTTGAGTGGAACACTTATGCTGCTTATCAGACCTTAGACTAGCTTAGTTTTCCCTTTTCCCTAGTAGAGTTTATCCCTAGCTCGGGGATGAGCTGCTACTGAGAGTTATGAGGAGTGTGGTATAAGGTTGGGAGGAACTTGGAATTTCTGCAAGCAATTGGTGTCTATTTTCCTGAGATAAGTGTCTTTCATATGCTTATTTACATTTATGGGTGTGTGTGCATTTATGGGTTTTCTATCCTAGAATCTCTATTGTTAAATTCTATATGAATTGTTATTTTTGCATACATGTTATTATTTTCCATTGAACTTTGTTAATATGCAGAATTGATTATTTAATTAATGGTATTAGAATTCATATTTATGCATGGTATGTTCCATCTCAAGACTGGATACATTACCTTTTGGTATCAAATTTGATAAGAGAATTTTTTTAATGGCATAGCCCAGCGTGGTGGCTAGGGATGTTACAAATTGGTATCAGAGCCTAGGTTACAACACTGAACCTGCATGGGCCATTTAGCATAGCACCGAAGTGAATATTCATAAGCTATAAGTGAACTATTTGATAGAATATTAGAAAGAGTTTGTTTTATTTTTGTTTAAAAATAATGTTATGGTCTTTTCAAGGTAAAAATTGGGAACAACTAGGTGAAATTGGGCCAAAAGCCCCAATTATTGTTGTTAAAATTCCTTAGGAATTTGGGAAAATTGGTCCAAGGAGGAGTTTTTCCAAACATCAATCTTTGTCGGAGAAAATTTTGATGTGTAATGGATGAACTTAAAGTCAAAATAAGTCTATGGTCGGTTGGATGTAATTGATTAAACTTAATGGTTGTCAAGCAACCATGGTGAAATGGAACAGAAATGGGTAAAATCCCCAATTTATTGTAGCTAATTAATGGAAACTTTGTAGTGAAAAAGTCGAATTTGGGAACAGCATGCAGACGTTTATGTACCAGGTTTGAATGGGTTGTATTAATCTTAGCCAATGAGCTTTAATGACGGCCAAAGAAGGAATTTCATTTTGGGCGAATTTAAGCCTCTTTGGGATTTTGGAAAATAGGAGAATTTGGAAAAAAAATTGGTATTTTTCGTACGCTGATGTCATCATGACGTGGAGGGGCCACATGTCAACTGATGTGGTGGTTGATTACATGTACTGCATTGGTGGAGGGTACATAGGCAGGAAGATTAAAACAATCTAAGTATAGGGACTTAGTATGAGTCTGTGAGTCCACAAGTCCGAAAAGAGAAAAATGGTTAAGTATGGGGACTCTTCGAAAGGAATTATGAAAGGGAGGCTCATACTTCCAAGAGTTTATGAGTCCATGAGCCTATGATTCTGTGAGTCCGCAAGTTTGAAAAGAGAAACATGGTTAAGTATGAGAACTCTTCGGATGGACTTATGAAAGGGAGAGTTATACTTCCAGGAGTTTATGAGTCCGTGAGTTCGTGAGTCCACAAGTCCGAAAAGAGAAAATGATTAAGTATGGGAACTCTTCGAATGAACTTATGAAAGGGAGAGTTATACTTCCAAGATTTTATGAGTCAGTGAGCCTGTGAGTCCACAAGTCCAAAAAGAGAAAAATGGTTAAGTATGGGAACTCTTCGAATGAACTTATGAAAGGGAGAGTTATACTTCCAAGAGTTTATGAGTCCATGAGTCTGTACATCCACAAGTCCAAAAAGAGAAAAATGGTTAAGTATAGGAACTATTTGGACGGACTTATGAAAGGGATATTTATACTTCCAAGAGTTTATAAGTTCGTGAGTCTGTGAGTCTGTAAGTCCGCAAGTCCGAAAAGAGAAAAATGGTTAAGTATGGGAACTCTTCAGACGAACTTATGAAAGGGAGAGTTATACTTCCAAGATTTTATGAGTTTGTGAGTTTGTGAGTCTGCAAGTCTGAAAAGAGAAAAATGGTTAAGTATGGGAACCCTTTGGATGAACTTATGAAAGGGAGAGTTATACTTCCAAGAATTTGTGAGTCTGTGAGTCCACGTATATGAAAATAATCTAAGTATCAATACTTTTCGAGTAGATTCATGAAAGAAAGAATCCTAATACATTTTGGGAACAAAATCGTATGATTTTTTTTTATGTAACTGTAAATTGTTAAGTCTAATAAACTATGTTGGCTACACATTCTACAGAGTTAGCAACATTTATATCAAAACAAGATCAACACAAATTTCAAAATCATGGAATATGAACAGAGGGCTTACAGCCATGGAGATGAGATCAAAGGGATGTATGTTAGTTTAGGCATTGAAGGTACAAATTCAATTGTACATGGACAAGGTAAGGAATAAAGTATGAACTTGGTGGAGACTGTAAAAGGTATGCAAAAGGATATCCAAGATTATAAAGTTGATAATGAGAGGCTTATGAAATCCAAGGAGCAATAGGAAGACTTCAAAATCAGGATAATGTAAAGCTTGGACATAATAGAGAAGAATATGGATAAGGAGACTGGATCAATCAAATCAAGGAATCATAGATCTTACAATGAGAGGGGAAGAACAAGAAATGTTGGCATACATCACTATCATTCTTCAAGACATTCAACTGAGAGAGCACACATAAGTCCAATTCCATCCCTTGTTAGGAAGAATATGAAAAGGTATGGGGTGGATGAGCTACAGGGGGAAATGAATAAAATCAAGCTTCCTACATTTTATGGTGAGCACAAGAAGGATGGGTATGCTGAGACATGGCTACTAGGAATGAGGAAGTATTTTCAATTGCATAATTATTCTTCACAAGTAGAAGGAAAAAATTACATCTATCAACTCAAAGTAAAAGCATCAATGTGGTGGGATCAATTTGTGTAGGTACAACACATTGATGAGAAGAAGGTCACTTGGAGGGAGTTCAAGAGGTATTTCCATAAGAAATACTATGATAAGAAAATTAAGGAGTTCTTTGAACTCAAGATTGGGAGTATGACCATAGATGAATATGAAAGAAGATTTTTAGAATTGCCAAAGTATGTTTCTTTCATCAAGGAGGAGAAATTTAATATTGAGAGGTACCTGAGTGGGATGCCATCTGTTATTAGTGATAAGATACAGTATGATGATCCAAAGACACTAGAGGAAACCATAAGGAGGGATAAATTCCTTTATGAATAGCATAAAGGAAGATGAACCTTCCAAAGGACGTGGAAAAATGAAAAGAAAATGATGATGGACCAAAGGAAGAGGGGATCTAAGCCACCATTCTTCAGAAATAATTCTTAGGGACAAACAACCTCTAAAGAACCCAGAATGATAGATCCAATAGGGAAAATACCAAGTCAACCACCCATTCAATGTTGGGGTTGTGGAGGAGATCATGTGTTGAGAGATTTCCCTAAAAGAGGTGAAAAAGTGAATATTGCTTACAATGTACAACAAGTTGAAATGGTGTAGGAAATGGGAAGAAGTGTACGAAGAATATATGCTGCTCTGGATAACAAGAAAGATGATTTTCAGTCACACATGATTGAAGTGGAAGGTAAAATCAACAACCAAACCATCGCTATTTTAATAAATTCAGGATCTAGTCATAAGTATATAGATCCTAAGATGGTGGAAAGATTTCAATTGCCAAGAAGCAAGCATGGAAAACATTGGATGGTGCATCTAGATACAAGAACTAAAAGAAAAATTAATGAGTTGGTTAAAGCATTCCCAATAAACATGAATGGATTGAGCACCAAGGCAGGTTTGAACATCATACCTTTAGGTTCCTATGACTGCCTAATTGGTATGGATTAGTTGGACCAACATCATGGTGTACTATATTGTTATAATAATGCATTTACTTTCTTGGACGAGAAAGGGAATTTAAGAACGGTACAGGGAATTCCCAGGGCAGTAACTGTCAGAGAAATTTCATCCTTGCAGATGGAGAAGAGTTACATGAAAGGGTGTCAAATATTCGCAGCACATATGGAAGAGACTCCTAAAGATAGGGAATCAAATATTGAACATTATTCATTCCTAAAAGAGTTTGAAGATGTATTCAAGGAAATACCAAGGTTGTCACTCAAAAGATATATTCACTTCTCCATTAATCTGGTGTCGGGAGCAACTCCAATATCTAAGAATCCTTATAGGATGAGTACACTTGAGCTGAAGGAATTGCAAATTAAACTGGAATATCTTTTGAAGAAGGGGTGTATACACCCAAGTCTGTCACCTTGGGGTTCCCCGGTATTATTTGTGAAGAAAAAGGATGGAACTTTGAGTCTATGCATATATTTCAGGTAGTTGAACAAGGTAACTGTGAATAATAAGTACCCTTTCCCAAGAATAGATTACCTCTTTGATCAATTTAAAGATGCAAAAATATTTTCCAAGATTGATCTCAAGTCAGGCTATCATCAAGTAAGAATTAAAGAACAAGACTTCCTTCAGAAGATGGTATGGCCATTATGAGTTCACAGTGGTACCCTCTGGGTTCTCAAATGCACCAGTGGTATTCATGTGTTTAATGAATGGAATTTCTAGGGATTACTTAGATAAGTTTTTCATTGTCTTCCTCGATGACATTATTATATATTCTAAATCTAAAGAAGATCATAAGTAACACTTAAGTATGGTATTGCAAATATTGAGGGAGCATCAATTGTATGCCAAATTGAGAAAGTGCTCATTCTATAAAAAGAAAATCCATTATTTGGGTCATATCATTTCAGAGAAAGGAATAGCAGTGGGTCCAAACAAGATAAGGGCCATTGAAGGATTGATCCAAAATGGATCTGAAATGACCAAAAATTCAAATTTCTCGGATTCAGACGAAACTAGTGTCATCGTGTAGTTCTCGTCACGTTGGTTCCAATGGTATATTTGGTTTGAAAATGGATTATGTATGCAAAATTTACTGTAGTCTAAAGTTATGTAGAAATAGCAAAAAAGTCAATTAGTCAAAGGGTGGCGTGGCACATTCTAGGCATGACATGTGGCATAGTATGTAGAGGACATGTGGCACTTCACAAAGTTAACAAGTGGTTGATAAGTGGCATAAAATGGCACCAGCATGTGGCACAGGGTGATTGGACAGTTACGTACCAATGGCAGAGTGACACGTGGCACCCCAGGCCAAGTAAAAAATTGTTGCCTCCATGAGAATCGAACATGTGATCTCTTGGGAGAAAAGATTTACACACCATGCTCTAGCCACTCAAACACATTTGTTTTCTTGTCATATAATCTAACAAAGTTTTATTATGGTGATATGTCATATATTATGGCTAAACATATGCACGTTCTCCAAGATTTATGCCACCATATTATATTATATGGTTTATTTACCATATATTGCGACATGTTCAAAGGGATAAGTGTTGCATAGTATATGAGATATATGTTTACCATATATTCAAAAATTATTCCACGTTCACATATGTGGCAATATAACCATATTATATGGTTTTAGAAAAAAAAGGCTCTCCATATATATGTCATTTAAAGTGGGTTTTGGACTTTGGATATGGATAATTTTAACCATATTTTTAAATATTTGCCATATTTTATGGTATTTTGGAGGATTTTGAGCCCAAAGAAGGGGGAGAGGTTGGGATTTGATCCTCCCACATTCTCCTATAAAATCAAGCCTATTTTCCATGAGAAACAGGTACAGAACAACAGAATGATGAAGAATTTGTGAAGTCCAGGCCATTTTTATGCAAGGAAACTAGAAGAGTAGTTGAGCTTTGGAGGCCATTTTTGGGAGTTCTACTCCACCTTTTTTAGTGACATTTATTGCATCAGGTTCCTGAGATAGAGAAGAACACAATTGAGTCAACTAGAGACCTAAATTATGTAATTTTGATGTAGATTTTGAGAAATGAAGATTAATAAAGAAGCCTCCCCCACTGAGACAAAGGCCCAGAGACGTAGAAATTTTTTTCGAACTCCATTATCAACTTATGGTGTCTTAAATATGATTATGTTTTGTTGTATTTACTTCTTTATGTGCTGCAAATTTTATTCGTAATCTTCTTCTTCTTCTTATTAAGTCTTAACTAGTAAAATTTTACATGCAACATACTTAACCAAGTCATTTAAAAGATCATTTTGGATCAAGGATGGCCAACACCAAGGAATGTCTCGGATGTGAGGTAATTCATGGGCCTTGTAGGTTAATATAGGATATTTATTGAAGGATTTCCAAAGATCACATATCCAATTACTTCCTTACAGAAGAAAGGCGTGAAGTTTGAATGGACATTGGATTGTGAAAGGAGTTTCCAACACTTGAAGCATTTACTAACAAGTGCTCCAATACTAAAGATTGTTGATCCAAAAGGAAAAAAGAAATAGAAAACTACAGTGAAGGAAGAGAATCTCTCTTGCAAGCATTGCAAGAAGGAAGGGCACAATGATGAGCATTGCTGGCAATTGCCCCTAGAAATGAAACCGAAGTGGTTCAAAGAAAAGAAGTGAAGGAAAAAAGTTGCAGCAACAACACATCCAATAGACTTGGGGTCAGATTCAGATGATGAGACTAAAGTCATAGCAGTTGGTTTGTTAGGTAAAATTGGTGGTGGTTAGGATTCAAGAAGTAAATTGTTTCATATAAGTGTCATTATGAAACATACCAAGATCGACACTTTGTTAGATAGTGGATCTCAAGCTAATTTAATTTCAAAAGAAGTGGTTAAGTAATTGGGATTGAAAACTAAGTTACATCACAAACCCTAGTCATTAAATGGGATAAGAAAATAACAAATTTATCATAACAAAGCAATGTGTCATAAAATTTATAGATGAGGTAACATGTGATGTGGTACCACTAGAAGCATGTGGAATGGTCTTGGGTAGCCCTTATTTATATGACCGCAAAGCAATCTTCTTCAAAGAACAAAATCAATATCACTTAATGAAATAAGGGACAAAATATGTTGTGCATGCTCATCATATCAAAGGGAATCAATCTCTTTTTACAATGGAACAATAAAAAAAGGAATCTTATGCAAGAAATACACCTATAATTGTACCAGTTGATCTTGAGCAAGAAATTAAAATGGTCGTATCATGTAGATCTAGCCATACTTTGCTTCAAGATAAGTTTTTTTCATGCAAACTTGTAAAGAAGAACAAAAATGTTGGTTAATTTCTAGTCATGTTTATGATATTGTTATCATTGTTAATGTTTTCTACATGGATAGTAGTGAATTCAGAAGGAGGTGAACAAATAAAGATGGCTAACAATATGTGTTCAGATGTCATGGTTGTTTTTCAATTGATCATGATGCGAGAGGTACACATGGCAGATTTGATAGACAAAGGACAAGTGGGAAGACATATCATGCACTTGATGTCTGGTTAATATCCTTTTGGAGGACCAAAAGGTCTCAGTGGGGAGTGATCCAAAATGGCCAAAAACTCAAAGTTCTCATATTCGGATGAAACCAACTCCATCATGTAGTGCTTGCCATGCTAATTATGGTTGTATATTTGGTTTCAAAAATGGAGTCTGTATGTGAAATTTACCACAGTCTGAAGTTATGCACAAACAACAAAAAAGTCAACCGGTCAAAGCGTGATGTGGCACATTCTGGGCATGACACGTGGCACAGTCTGCAAAGGACACGTGGAAGTTGAAAGAGTTGACAAGTGGTAAGCAGTGGCACCAACATGTGGCACAGGGTGACTGGAAAATTATAAACCAATGACAGAGTGACACATGGCCCAATCACATGGTTCCATGTGGCACCCTGGGCCATGTCAAAAATGGTTGCCTCCATGAGAATAGAAGACTCCATGAGAATCAAACATGTGATCTCCTAGGAAAAAATATTTACACACCACACTCTAGTCACTCAGACACATTTGTTTTATTGTCATATAATCTCGAAAATTTTTGTTATGGTGATATGCCATATATTATGGCTAAATATATATGCACGCTCTCCAAGATTTATGCCACCATATTATATTATATGGTTTATTTACCATATATTGCGCCATGTTCAAAGGGACAAGCATTGCATAATATATGAGATATACATTGACCATATATTCAAAACTTATGCCATGTTCACATATGTGGCAATATAACCATAATATGTGATTTTAAAAAAAAGGCATTTGTTGTTGGGAAAAATACCCTACGGACTAGCAAACTAGGGTCAGACTTGCATGCAGATTTTGACCGTAAAGAAATTACTTTTTAACCTACAACCCGAAACTTAAACCCCTCTTTCACAATACATGCATGGAGAATGACTACTAACCTTGTCTCCGACGTTCGACATAGATCCTCCGTTGCGCTTTGACCACTTGCTTTCACTGCTCCTTCCAAAGATAACCTGCAATCAAAACAAACAAATATGCATGCATGCTACTTTTCTACTTGAGGGTTAGAAATTAAGCATAAATTAGCCAAACCATAGATAACTCATGCATTGGGACGAGAAAAGTATTCTTTTATTATTCGAAAAATGAATCAACTTACAATCAAAGTCGAGACCGGCCACCGCTCCTTGATCCTAATCATGGGCTCCTCTTCGTTTGTCCTCCAACTGCTTTGCGTTAAATCTCCTTTGGCATGAGGAAAGGCTAAAGGGTTGGGACAATGGATTACACAAATGGGCAGAGTTTCTTCGCTATATTTTTTCCTCTTTTAAATGGTACCCCTACCCCTTCTTTTATAGGCTAGAAGGATCTAGGCTTTTGGACGAACCCTCGGCCATGCATGGCTGGGAGTTTCAGTTAACTCACCCATAGTTTTTTGTTCCATCGACAACTTTCCTTTTTTCGTGCTTTGTTAAGTACACGCGGGCTGAAGTGAGCCATCCATCGTGCACACGCATGCAGTAATGGGTTAGGGCGCGTGGGCCTTGACACAAGAGGATTTCCAAAGAGTTGTTCAGCGGATGTTTTGGAAATGAAGGGATATGAGTTGGCCTGATGTCAGGTAAGCATGTGTGGTGCAATTTCGGGTTATAACAGATTCCCCCTAATGTGTGAGGTCAAAAGAGCATCTGATGGCCGAAATACATTACCAATATTTACTGATGTGCTGAATAAGTGAGCCCAAGGATCAAGAACCAAGAGGTGCCATCTGCAAAATAACAAATGTCTCACCGAGGCAGGCATACCCATGCTTGGGATAAAATAGAACCATGGCTACCAATCAAATACACTGTAGATCCATGTCAAATAACTATAAAGAGTAGCTGCGAATAACACACAGCGGAGCTACATATCGAAATCAGAAAGATATACATATAGAGTACCCATCTTCCAGAAGTTGATTCGGCCTGATGGTTGTACTTCAGAGCTCGAGCAACAACTTCAAAATATTCTAAAACTTGGGTAGGAGTGTAATATGAGTGTACAACTACACTACCCAGAGGTCTTCGACGGCTCGTCGGTTATGGACTTGATAATCTTGATGATCAGACTGAAGGCTTCAGTGATTTCGAATAAGGACTTTATTGGACGTTCAGGATGGCTGGGTATGAGGACAAGAGACATATTGCAGAGGGGTCGACTAAAGCTTAGTGACAAACTTCCCTTGGACAATAGCACAACAAGTGATAAGACTTGGGAAGCATACATGTGAATCATAAGTCTACGAAGCAGGAGGCGACGCAAAATCTCCATATGTTTGGAAGAGTAACCAAACGGTGGAGGACACAACTCTATATAGCGAGAAAATATTCCTAAGGTCATACTACATCCCATAGTCTTATGATCAAACTGACAGATGTGCTTTATCCAAGGGCAACTCATTATGCTGCCAATAAAGAAAATACTTTTCCCATCCTCTTTTTGGGGTATATTTGATTTTTTTTTTTTCTTTTTGATAATTTTTGAAAAAGAATGAAGGAATATTACGTTACAATGGAGGAACGAGTAATGAAAACATACAAGATCAAGGCACAAGGACAAGACTGATGTTCTGGTAAAATGATGCTTGAGGAAAATCCTCCAGCAGCCAAAGGTGTTAAGACGCAGAAGCAAACTGTCACAAGGCTGGTGGATAAGGTATGCAAATGCGGTTGATAGAACACACAATGGTAACATCCTTCGATGTAATTTTAACAAGCCCAAAGAAGGTAAGCTCGGTGGTTTTTCATATTTAGAGAGTCTGAAAAAGCATAAAAGGAGACTCCGCTGGGGTACCTTTTTTCGACAATAGTCTAGTCGGTTCAAAAAAGGGATAAACTAGCACCGGTTAGACGTCAATTCAAAACCATTTTAACGAGTGTGACAAGGACAAGATCACTCGACTATTTTTTCACTTTTAAGGAGTCTGAAAAAAGATTAACTATGGACTCTGTCAAGAATATTCTTCTGGACCAATTTAACGAGTGTCAAAGAATAAGATCACTCGGCGATCTTTTCAATTTTAGGGAGTCGGAAAAGAGCTTAACTATGGACTCTGTGGGGGTTTATTTTTCGTAAATTTAGTCCCTCAGGCCCAAAAAAGGAATAAAACTATACATGAGGATACTCTTCTAAAGAATAGGAATTCGATAGAGTATACCTTTGTTCGTACAGTTGATCGTCCGGACCGAAAAAGGGGTAAACTACCGTCGGACAGACGTGACTTCAAATTTCATTTTAACGAGCGTGAAAGGTCACAAGATTGATCGACAGTCTTTTCATTTTTAGAGGGTCTGAAAAGGGCTTAAAAGGAGACTCGTTCATGTTTTGGGAGTCTTGAGGGTGAGAAAAAGAGTGAAAAAGACCCATGAAAATGAGTCTCAAACTCATATTCAGGAAAGACTATACGGACTCTCGAGCCTACAGTGTTTTTTAGAAACGGCATGGACACCATAATGCAACCAGGACCTACCTAGGGCATCCATGTTCGGGTAATCTCTACCACCAAGTCGCGACACTTCTAGATTAGATATGACGGTTTTGTGTCACAACCTAATGGGATCGATCCTATAGCATAAGAAAAAGGCAACGAGATGCAAAAGTTGGGGTAGTATCCTAACTTATATGCTCAAGTTGATTTTTGAAAAAAAATAAAAAATATTTATGGACCGTCAATATTTTTTCGAAACTCAAAAAAACATTGTCCCAAAACCTGATCAAATCCCTCCCATATAATCCTGGATCACTCTAAATGGTTTTTTATATAAAGAAACTGATAAGGGGGGCCAAAAAAGTGACAAAAAGAGGCCAAAAAGTCTATAAATAGAAGCTGGCAGCTCATTATCACCATTGTTGATTTGGAAATTGACTCTGGAGCCAAAAGACCCCCTTTGCCAAAGATAGTGATTCTGGGAGCTACAGTGGACAAAACGAACTTCTGCTTGGACCAAGTAAGTAAAAACTCCCTTATCTAGCTAGTCAATACTTCGTTTTAGTCATTTAAGTTATTTTTTGGGTGGGCGTCGACCTTAGAAAGGTTGGCCCACGCGTGCAAAGTAGAGTCTGCACGCGTGTACATGCGACTGTCACCTCTACAGACCACGTGTACCCCCCCCTATTGATGGAAAAGAAAATTAAAAGAAGTGTTGACCCTCCTTTACCTTGTTGTGTTGGCAGGATGTATGTCCAGTGGAGGGAAAGGAAGCACAAAGCAATTAGTGAGTTGGTTGCTGCAGATCCGAATGTTGTGGCCGTGTTAATGCAATGCGGTTTGCTCAAATTCTTTTTATGTCCGTTTATGCACGCGCAACCAAGGCTACTGAATGCCTTGATTGATTACTGGCATCCTGAAGCAGAGGCCTTTATGTTAGAGGGGCAATCATTGGTGCCCACCACCAAGGACATTTACTTTTTGACTGGCCTCTCAAGGAGAGGGGAACCAATCAACTTCCAGACTTTTCCTGTGGGGCCGAGCAAGATCTCGGAGTTGATAGTTGAGTACTGTGAGGCTGGGACCGAACGTACAGGTTCCCAAGTACCCATTAGCAAGATTACCAACTTAGCACTACAGACTATCTTTTTACTTATTGGGAGGATTACCGGCTCAACAGCCGTGCATCAGGCTTCGCGCACATAGATGAACTGTGCTATCCAGTGCATGAATGCACAAATTTTTGATTGGAGTACCACATTGCTGGGGTGTATGAAGAGGCAATTGATAGATTGCCAACAGCAGACACAGAGGAACTTCGGGTTCGGGACTATCTTGTGTTCGTTCTTTTTCGAGAGAGTTCCGTGTTTCAGCCCTCGGGTTGTGGTACGAGGACATATGGCCTCTTCCCCAGTATGGTCGCCAATTCTGTTGTTGGGAAAATACCCTACGGACTAGCAAACTAGGGTCAGACTTGCATGCAGATTTTGACCGTAAAGAAATTACTTTTTAACCTACAACCCGAAACTTAAACCCCTCTTTCACAATACATGCATGGAGAGTGACTACTAACCTTGTCTCCGACGTTCAACATAGATCCTCCATTGCGCTTTGACCACTTGCTTGCGCTACTCCTTCCAAAGATAACCTGCAATAAAAAAAAAAACTATGCATGCATGCTAATTTTCTACTTGAGGGTTAGAAATTAAGCATAAATTAACCAAACCATAGATAACTCATGCATTGGGGCAAAAAAAGTATTCTTTTATTATTCAAAAAATGAATCAACTTACAATCAAAGTTGAGACCAGCCACTGCTCCTTGATCCTGATCCTGGGCTCCTCTTCGTTTTTCCTCCAACTGCTTTGCGTTAAATCTCCTTTGACATGAGGAAAGGCTAAAGGGTTGGGACAATGGATTACAAAAATGGGCAAAGTTTCTTCACTATATTTTTTCCTCTTTTAAATGGTACCCCTACCCCTTCTTTTATAGGCTAGAAGGAGATAGGGTATATGGTACCTAAGCATATGCCTCTAGAAGATAACAACTGACCCTGTGGTGTAAAGATTACCCAAGCTGCGGAGGCAAGCCTCCACGTGTGTCGACTAGCATCGTCCGCATACCCAACGAACACCTCGGACTCACTTGACATCTATCATATTGACGGAATATAACATCAATGACAAGTCCATAACACTTTTTAAAAGAAACGTAAAAGGTAATAGTACAAAGACTATACATATGTTACAAAAAGTTACCCACAGTGACCTATCTAAGAGTAATATTTCTTGAGGTAGAGCCCATTTCTAGGCTCCGCCAATGCATTCCCTTCAAAATAAACCAAACGATAAGCGCCCTTTTTTAAAACCTCCTTTATAATGAAGGGTCTGAACCACATGGGTTTAAACTTTCCTGCCCCTAGGGGGTCCATGTCTTGGTCATAGACCAGGACAAGGTCGCCCTCAGAAAAAATCCAAGGACGAACGAACCTATCATATTGACACTTGACCTTATGTTTGTGAGCCTCATTGGCCAGGGCCACATCGCGACGTTGTTCATCAAGTTACTCAAGGTATACTAACCATTCTTCAAGTGGAGAAGTGTTTGGTAATAACTGTACTGCCAATTTCAGAGATGGGATTTGACATTCTATGGGAAAGACTGCCTTCAGCCCATAAACGAGTTGAAAAGGTGAGAAACTGGTTGCAGTCTTAACAGATGTTCGGTAAGCCCATAATGTCGAGTATAACATCAAATGCTAGTTTGACTTGGCTAAGTTGATAGTTCATTGTAGAATCATCTTAAGAGTTTTGTTTACAGCTTCCACCTGCCCATTGGCTTGGGGGTAGTAAGGTGATGAATGTTCCTGTCGTAACCCAAGCTTTGACGTTAATTCGGTCATCATTTGGTTTTGGAAGTGGCTGCCATGGTCAGTGACAATCTCTCTCGGGACTCCGAACCTTGCTATAATTTGGTTGAATAAGAAAAGAGCTGCAGTCTCGCCATCATCTTTAAACGTTGGCATAGCCTCGACCCATTTAATGAAGTAGTCGACAGCTACGATGATATAGCGATGCCCCCTTACTGATGGGGGGTTGCATGTAGTGTAATCAATCCCCCACTTAGTGAAGGGACCAACTGTGATGACAGGAAACATAGGAGTGGGATGTTCCCTCATCTTCCGAGAAAAGATTTGGCACGGATGGCACTTATTAACCGATTCGGTACAATCCTTGATAAGTGTGGGCTAGAAGTAATTTGCTCGTAAAATCTTTTGGGTTGTTGCCAACCCAGATAAATGACTGCCACATGCTCCAGTATGGAAATCGTTGAGCACTATGATGGCCTCCTCATGAGTGAGACATCGATGCAAGATGCAGTCTACACCTCTTCGATACAACGTATCATCGAGTATGAGATAATTCTTAGCCTGATGGTGTATTTTCCGACGCTCGTCACGAGAAGCAAAGGTGGGGAACTTCAAAGTCTAGAGATAGATAAGTATATCTCTGTACCAGGGGTCTGAAGATTCAATAAAAAAATATATCCCCCCAGATAGGCAATTCCTCAGGCACAACGTCGCCTGACTCAAACGGAAGTTCTGAAATAAGTTCTGAGAAGACCAATGACTTCTTGGACTTTGCTGAAACGAAGTCTAAGTCAAATTCTTGGAGGATGGCCATCCACCTACTGATTTTTTCACCTATAACTCGTCGTGTCAACATGTACTGGAATGGATTCATGATAGCAATGACGGTGGTATTGCGAAATAAAACATAGTGACAGAACCGTTGAACAGCATGAACGGCTGCCAGCGC
The DNA here is from genome assembly GCA_009831015.1 of Picea engelmannii. Taxonomy (NCBI): domain Eukaryota; kingdom Viridiplantae; phylum Streptophyta; class Pinopsida; order Pinales; family Pinaceae; genus Picea; species Picea engelmannii. The sequence goes on along the minus strand of ML787214.1, from coordinate 324,202 downwards.
AAGTTTTTCGAGATGGGAATAATTAAGTTTCAGTCCTACGAGGCCTCGAATTAGGTAATAGATCATGTATTTTAAAAACGAATCATCTTCCTGAACTAAAACCATGCCTATGGTTGACTCTACGGTAGCCAGATATAATAAGAAATATTTTTTATAATTAGGTGGTCGTAGCAGAGGTGCGGTTGTGAGGGAGTGTTTTAATGCGTCGAAAGAGCATTGAGCGGCTTCATCCCATAAAAAGGGAATGTCTTTCTTTAGTAAACGCATAAAGCCCTTGGTGATTTCAGCATAGTTGGCGATGAAGCGTCATAAGAAGTTCGCCTTTCCTTGTAGACTTTGAAGTTGTAAGATTGTGCGTGGGGGGGGCAACTGGATTATTGCCTCCATCTTAAGAGGATCGACCATGATCCCTGTTGTTGACACGATGAAACCTAACAAACGTCCTGATGTTACGCAAAAGCTGCACTTGTTTGGATTCAAGCGAATCCTGAAGTAGCAACAACGTTCGAAGATTAGTCGAAGGTGCATGGGATGATCCGTTCGCTTGCAAGAGCGTGATGCTAAATCATATAAATAGGCTTCGACTATATGATTGAGGTCATGAAACGCAAAAGACATGGCTCGTTGGAAAGTGGCTCCAAACTTTTTAAGGACAAAAGACATCTTACAATATGTGAATGTACCCCATGGACAAATGAATGTCGTTTTGTGTTGGTCTTCAGGTTTGATTTGGATTTGATTATATCCTGAAAAACCATCCATGAACGAAAAGGCTTCACAGCTTGCACATTCATCAATGATCTGGTCGATGAATGGTGTTGGAAAATTATCTTTGGGACATGCCTTGTTCAAATCACGGAAATCGGTACATACACGAATCGTGCCTTGTTTTTTATTGACCGGCACGGGGTTTGACACCCATTGAGTCAAATGAATAGGATAAATGAAACCTTCCTTGAGCAATTTCTCGACCTCAATCTTGATGGTTGTTTCTTTCTTAGGATTTACTGGATGAAGTTTTTGTCGAACAGGCTTGGCATCAGGATATGTTGTGATTTCATGTTCAACTATTTTCGGATCGATACCTGGCATTTCCTCATAAGACCAGGCAAAAATGTCGCGGAATTCTTTGAAAAGATCCATGTAAATTTGAATCTCTTCGGGGGAACAATCTGCTCTGACGAAGACATTCTCCATGATGCCAGGGTTTCGGGAGATGTTGATGGGTATGGTTTTAGCGATAGTCGCCATATCGCCCTCAGCATAAATTTCATGTGTGGTTAAGAGGTTAATAGGAAATGGTTGATCTCCCATCATGGTAACAGTGAATTCTCTGGCTTCGATTCGTCTTAACTCGGGGAGAAAGTATGATCTGTGATGAAGATCTTCCCAAGGTTTTTCTGGACTAGTCATTGCTTCGATTACTGCTTCATCAGAAGGCAAGACTAAGTCTAATGAATCTATGTTAGCAAGAGAACCCTAAGCCCAAATAGGCTCTAGAAGTTGATCTAACTCTTGTGCGGGTGTCGGATCGGGGTTAGCTGAAGCTTGCTGGACTAAAGAGTATGCGACTTCAGCGGCCGACAAGGGCATGGACATGACGGAGTGCCCTGTCTTATCCATCGTGGCTGATGGGGAAAGAAGAATCCAAGGATCCTCAAAGTAAGTCGTGCGGAATGACGAAACTTGAAAAATCTTAGCCTTATGGTGATTAGATATAAATTTGACGTCATCGTGAGGAGGTGGGTAATCAAAGGTACCCATCAAAGACGGGCACAAGCCAACTCCTACGTTAACGACATTGGGTTGAGGATTATCAATCATGGGGACCATGGATGCCCCCAAGGCTGGGTCAGGTCTAGAGAAGGATAATTGATCGATGGTCACTATCTGACCCTCATGTGGAAACAACAAGACTCAGAAAATTGTAGCAACCACAGCTTGCATAGCGTAAGTCCAACTCCGTCCTAACAAGAGATTATAGTCGAGGGGAGCATCGACTACCTCTACTTTGACACACACGGTCTTCCCTCCTAACTGCACAGGGAAATAAGGAACGATGCCATGTGGTTGGAAGGAATGACCGTCGAAAGCAGTGAGGAGAGTAGGTGAGGGAGACAAAGTGGCCTGGCCAATAACGACATAACGCATGTCGAGGTGCCCTCGTCGACCACCATGCGGAAGATATTTTGTGTAAAAGTTTTCATGGGATGAGCCACTACTATATGAAACACTACGTGGTAAGGCAGACGAGGTTTTAAGTAAGTTGTATCTAACATGATGGTACCCGGATTACAAGTCTCAGTAGAGCCCAAAGCAGTTAACAAGGCTTTCCTCTGAGCAGGGCAGCTTTGGAGGACCTCCAAAGCAGACATCGCACAAGGGGTTTGTGATAAATCCTCCACCACAGAGTAATTATGGGTGGCCCTTGCATTTGGGTTGTGAGAAGCTTTCTTAAATGCACCCTTTGGAATGTGTGTCATTGTTTCTCCCAACATCTTCTCGATCTGTAGAGGAAGAGATGGGAGCTCAGCTTCTTTACCCTTCTCACAAGCGTTTGGCTTACTATAGTCGTGCGCTCTAGTAATTATGAAAGCATCACCCCTAACCATATATACATTCATGGATGAGGGATTGTTTGGAGGAGGGCAGGTTTCTTGGCTCATCACTTATAGAGGCTTGAGTTAAATTTTTCCCATGTTGAAAGGGGTTAGTGAACACTGTCTGTTGTTGCTGTGTGACAAACTTTTCGGCCTTCGCAAGTCGAGGACAAAGATGGGTTGGGTGGTCTTCCGCACACAAATTGCATGGATACCTTGCCTTCCATTTTTCCGTGGTGTCCCCACCAGTATTATCAGTGGGTTTTTTATCCCCCTTACCCTTCTTTCATTGTTTTTTCTTCCCTTCAGGTTGTTGGGTGGCCTTTGGGTTAGTCGACTGCATGGAGTGTACTTCCAACATTTGGGTAGGAGGAGCAGCCAAAGCAGTAGTCTGGCTAGCCGCTGAGTGTTTTATAGATAATTGTTGCAATTGTTTTGTCAATTTCTCAGCGGGCTTGGTTTGTGCTGAACCAACAATACCATCGGCATGTGGTCCATCTCTCTGTCTAGTTTTATCCAGTATTGATCGTGGTGCATCCGGCAGGATGTTGTATAATAAACCAGACTGAGAATAGATGAGCTCAAACTGTTGAGCCCTCATGATGACATCTTCTTTGGAGAAAACCCCAGAAATTGCGACGTCTTCGGATAATTGTGGGACTATAGACTTAAGGAACCACTCAAGCAGGAATGCTGGTGGGACTGGTATTTAATTAGACTCTTCCGGCGTCTCCACTCTTGGATATGATCTGAGATATGGTCCATTGTTGTTTATTCGAAATTGGTGAGAAGCTCTGTTCCAGCATCGTATCTCACAGGTAACTGGAAATGGTTAAGGAAGGCCATCACCAGTTCGCCAAAAGAAGAGTATCTTGAGCGATCGAGCTCGATGTACCATTTCGCGGCACTCCCAATAAGAGTGTGTTGAAACAATCGCAGCTGTACGGAGTCATATTTCAATGAGTTAGATGAACACCAAAGATGGAAGGTAGTCACATGATCACCTGGATCTTCGTTAGGCTTGGCCTCGAACTTTGGAATGTCCGAAGGCAACTTCGTTGGCATAGGAGACTGATCTGGATTATTTTCGGCACGAAATGAGAGAGGAGATATAATAAAAAAATGCACAGAGATATTGCATATGTTCAATAATATAACAGAAATGTATCAGAGATGCAACCATAAACACAGATATACAGTAATACACGATTTCTATTAATCAGAGAAATGTATAGAGACTGTAAAAATATAGAGTGAAAGACTCGCTAGAATGGTGGCAGCTTATCTCTGAGAAGAGATGTGACGGCTACTCGCATTTGCAAGAAGATGGTTACAATGAGGCTCTG
>ML787214.1:286492-318644 GCA_009831015.1 Picea engelmannii | reverse complement strand
GATGTGGGAAAAATTCTCCATCATTTCGTCCCTCTGTCGCGTGAGAGCTTGCTCAAGCAATAGACTGATAGGATCGTCTGCTCCATCATTTTTCTTTTCTTCCGCCATTGAGGGTTTCTTGGGTGTGAGAGAGCGATTGTCCTTGAGAGATACAAGCTCGAGACCCAACTTGCTATACTCGGACCTCGTCGGGGACATGCATTGAAAAAAATGAACAAGAGCAGCCTGCTCTGATACCACTGATCCAGATTATTTTCGGCACGAAATGAGAGCAGAGATATAATAAAAAAATGCACAGAGATATTGCAGATGTTCAATAATATAACAAAAATGTATCAGAGATGCAACCATAAACACAGATATATAGTAATACACGATTTCTATTAATCAGAGAAATGTATAGAGACTGTAAAAATACAGAGTGAAAGACTGGCTAGAATGGTGGCAGCTTATCTCTGAGAAGAGATGTGACGGCTACTCGCATTCGCAAGAAGATGGTTACAATGAGGCTCTGGAGGCCTTTTTACAATAATTGGGAATGCCAAAATTCCTAGACATCCAAAAACCTAACCCTAGGAGATGAAGCGCCAAAAGTCATGTGGGCCCCATTTGGGTAAGTTGGTGCATCAACTTCCCGGGGTCGTAACTTTTGCATATGATCTCCGTTTTAGGCGTGTGATAGCTCGTTGGAAAGGTATCATCGAGGATATTCATTTTGGGGGCTCAATTATGCCTTTGTCTATCATTGAGAACATTGATCTCGAAAAAACTTCATTTAGGCCCTCAAAATGGCCCCGGAAGTGAAAACCTGCTAAAAATAGTAAATTGCCAAAATGGCCAGAAAACTGTTTTGAGCCATTTGGAAAGGGTGGGTGGCCCCCAATATCCACCTGGATCAGAGACCAACATGGATCGTGAAAATAGGATCATTTAACAACCTTGTCAAATATGGCAAGTGTAACGTCGCCAGGAACGGTAGTTTGGGTTGCTGCTGATAACCTGGGAAAAAGGGTCCTGGATTTTGACTAGCACCAGGTTGCCAGGAAAAGTTTGGTTGTTGGCCCAGATTCTGGTAGAAACCATGGACCTGACCAGCATAAGGATTTTGCATCTGTGGAGACATCATTAGCTGATTTCCCATAAAGGACATAGGATGTTGGGCATGCATCGTGTTTGAAGGAATTTGGGAAGGATTACCCCATGTCGGTCCTGATAGGAGAGGCATAGTAGTATGTCCGGGGTTCCATTGACTGTGGAAAGAATTACCCCAGAATGACATTCCAGAGGAGGGAACGGATCCTTGTCCTAAGTTCTAAGGTCCTGCTATATGTGCCCCCAACGTAGGAATAGTACCTTGTGCCGGAGTAGACTGTCCAAAAATGGGAGTGCCCCCAGATGGGAAAGCAGTGGATGCAAAAGTGTTGTTACCAAACATCTCGTTCCAAACAAACAATGACGAACCTATCGGCATATTGTGCGCAGGTGTTCCTTGACTCCCGGCTCCAAATAAACTAGTGTGTGTAGGTTGCCCGACGGACTACTGATGCGGACCACCAAGCGAATGGGATGAAGGAGGAATATGACCTCTGGCGTAAGGAAAAGCGTTAAAAGGGACAGGAGTTCCCCCAAGTTGACCTTGCAGAGGAGCGTTAGAGCTCCCTGCCCCCAGAACCAAAGTCTGTAAAGTAGAGTAAGTGAGTGCAGGACTTGTACCTGAACTAGGCATACTGTATGAGAACGAAGGGTCTATCACACTAGGTGTGAAGGGGGTTATGGCCGCCGCCATAGACGGGATCGGTCCACTATGTGATGTAGTTGCGGTCGAGACCATGGAGGCTCGAACCGACGACGGTAGGTTAGGAGATGATTCTCCTGTGGTAGCAACTGTGGTGGGAATGGAAGAATTCCCAGAAGAAGTAACAACATTTGTTTCCATAGCTATGTGAGGCATTGACAGGCGTTCGTAAAATTAGATTGGTACAATAACCTGTGGCCAAGTATCAGTGGTTGGGGTTTCAACCGAGCCAATATTGGTGGTTGATTCCTCTGGGATTTGTTCGGGCACAATTTTTTGTAACCCGGTCGCTTCGAACGACCCTTGTTGGTCTAGCTTTCGCCTTAATGGTGGCGGGGGTGGCTCCAGTATAACCGACGGCAGGCCTAGAAGCCTTCATGACCGGCAGATCTCGAGATCCTCCACTTTGTGAGAATATCCAAGACATGCTAAGGTATTCTACACGTTCAAACAGTAACACACACTAAAAAAGAAGCCCCTGAGAGATAAGACAAGCAATCACTAAATTATTTGGAAGAACAGTTACAACAACCAACACTAGAGAAACTTATCGGTGCAAGTGAAACTCAAACACGGAAGCACCCTCCGGGTATACTCTGCAAAGCGTGGCCCGATGTCTTTCCTAGGTACCGTGGTATACCCCCGCAGTCACATGTGTATGTCCCTAAAAAGATTGGCAACTAGGTTGCCAGCACGCGAACAGTCACCATGCGGGTACAGTCGAAAGTTGGGTAGACCACAATGAGTAGGGTATCAAGCCCGAAAATTGTCAAGGGTATCGAGAGAAAATGGTCTGGAAGACAACTGAGGACCTTGAATGGATTCGAGACCCATGAAGCCCTGTGGCAAATGCAAATGACGGAATTCCAAAACAAGCCCTTGATATGTGTTCTCCACTACGATTGGTCTAACTTTGGAGAGGTTATCTTCACTACCTTTCCACACGCGACCTCGTGTTTATCCCTTGTGTTAGAGGGGGGTCCCGGATAACTTCCACGAAACTGGACTTAGACACTCCCTATCGCAGACTCCAATGTTTGGTTCTGAATGGCCTTGGAGAGTTTCCTCTCCAACCTAATCCAAGGCCCTAGTCCTGAACTAGTTTGTGAACCCTACAAACAAAAAGTCTAATAGATTTTAAATTAGCGTTAATTTTATGGGATTTCTTACATCATGAGGTATGAAGGTGAAACTGATGATGTGTAAAGACGAAAGAAAAAATGAATTGAAAAATGCTAGAAACAAAAGGCTTTTACTAAATGCAAAATTTCAGCAACTTTTCACAAAGAAAGATTTATTTTTCTTTTCAATTTTTCTAAGATTTTATGCAGCAATCATAAAGGAATTTCGCTCGACTACGAGCTACTTATGCTCTAAATTCACTGCAAAAACTTACGAAATAAAAGACTTCTCCCTAGCTAATGATGCAAAAACACACTCTTCAAACAAAGAAGAAAATGAAAAGAGATTTTTTTTTTTTTTTTATTTAAGTGCAAATAAAGCAACAAAGGGAAAATACCGACAAGCACAAAACCAAGAAAAACAAATTCTGGCTTAAAGCGCAGATCGCAAAGAATCAAAGTAAATACACACAATGTCAATCAAGAAAACAAAGACTCTTACGCTTGTCTAAAAACCATAAAACAAAATTTTCTTTTCATATTTTCTGTCAACTATCAACTGAGAAAAAACAGGCTAAGGGTAAGAGGCCCTAACCTACTGATTGTTCAACCCTAGACTCAAACACCAGAGAGGAATACTTCTCATCAGAGGAGGGGATGACTGTCCCACCCTGATTAAAAGGTATCCTGTCAAACACGCTACTGTCACTAAAACATCATGCGTGCAAACGCGCACTGAGCTAAAACAGGAAGCGTGTACACATGGGCTGACCTTGTACAGGCTACGTGTATATATAATTCTAAGATAAAAATGAAAACAGGCAATCCATCTCAGGAAGAGGCCTTTGGTATTGATAACCAGGGTACCTTGAAGTCTTGGATGATTTCTCTCACAGAAAAGAAAAAATAATGAAAGGAATAACAAAGCGAAAAAAAACAATCTGAAATAGGACTGTGAACCAGCAAGACTCAGACAAGATTCCAGAAAACCCCCTGAGAATGTATAATTCTGACAGGGAAGAGGTGGAATGCCTCTAAAGGTCTCTGAACCCCTACATGCTATTGTTATCCCTACAACTAGCATTCACAAGCGGGATGTAAGAGGATAGGGCGCGGGTACACGCATGCAGGCCTTCTGCAGGCTGTGTGTACCTCTATGTGTCCCGACAACTACCGTCAAGAAAAAGTCAGGGAAAACTGGTATGAAGAACTAGGCTCCCTGCTAGCTCAGACCTAACAGAAAAAGACAGGCAAAGAAAAATAGAACACCTATTCTTTCAACTACCCAAAAACTTTAAAGAAATCCAGAAACCTAAAGAGTATTATCCCCAGTACGGTCGCCAATTCTGTTGTTGGGAAAAATACCCTACGGACTAGCAAACTAGGGTCAGACTTGCATGCAGATTTTGACTGTAAAGAAATTACTTTTTAACCTACAACCCGGAACTTAAACCCCTCTTTCACAATACATGCATGGAGAAAGACTACTAACCTTGTCTCTGACGTTCGACGTAGATCCTTCGTTGCGCTTTGACCACTTGCTTGCGCTGCTCCTTCCAAAGATAACCTGCAATCAAAACAAACAACTATGCATGCATGCTACTTTTCTACTTGAGGGTTAGAAATTAAGCATAAATTAACCAAATCATAGATAACTCATGCATTGGGACGGGAAAAGTATTCTTTTATTATTCGAAAAATGAATCAACTTACAATCAAAGTCGAGACTGGCCACCGCTCCTTGATCCTGATCCTGGGCTCCACTTCGTTTGTCCTCCAACTACTTTGCGTTAAATATCCTTTGGCATGAGGCAAGGCTAAAGGGTTGGGACAATGGATTACAAAAATGGGCAGAGTTTCTTCGCTATATTTTTTCCTCTTTTAAATGGTACCCCTACCCCTTCTTTTATAGGCTAGAAGGAGCTAGGGTTTTGGACGAACCCTCGGCCATGCATGGCTGGGAGTTTCAGTTAACTGATCCATAGCTTTTTGTTCCATCGGAAACTTTCCTTTTTTCGTGCTTTTTTAGGTACACGCAGGCTGTAGTGAGATAGCCAGCGTGCACACACGTGCAGTAATGGGTTAGGGCATGTGGCCTTGACACAAGAGGATTTTCAAAGAATTGTTCAGCAGATGTTTTGGCAATGAAGGGATATGAGTTGGCCTGATTCCAGGTAAGCATGTGTTGTGCAATTTAGGGTTATAATAGCATTCCATATATATGTCATTTAAAGTGGCTTTGGGACTTTGGATATGGATATTTTTAACCATATTTTTAAATATTTGTCGTATTTTATGGTATTTTTGAGGATTTTGAGCCCAAAGAAGGGGGAGAGGTTTAGATTTGATCCTCCCACCTTATCCTATAAAACCAAGCCTATTTTCCATGAGAAACAGGTTCATAACAGCAAAATGATGAAGAATTTGTGAAGTCCAAGCCATTTTTATGCAGGGAAGCTAGAAGAGTAGTTGAGCTTTAGAGGCCATTTCTGGGAGTTCTACTCCACCTTTTTCAGCATTGTATGTTGCATTGGGTTCCTGAGACATAGAAGAACATAGTTGAGTCAATAAGAGACCTAAATGATGTCATTTTGATGTATATTTTGAGCATTGAAGATTAATAAAGAAGCCTCCCCCACTGAGATAAAGGCTTGGAGACGTAGTAAAATTTGTCGAACTCTGTTATCAACTTCTGGTGTCTTAAATATGCTTATGGTTTGTTGTATTTACTTATTTATGTGCTACAAATTATATTCTTAAGATTCGTCTCCTTATTAAGTCTTAATTGGTAAAATTGTACATACAACATACTTAACCAAGTCATTTAAAAGATCATTTCGGATCAAGGATGGCCAACGCCAAGGAATGTCGCAGATGTGAGGTCATTCATGGGCCTTGCAGGATACTATAGGATATTTATTGAAGGATTCTCAAAGATTGCATATCCAATCACTTCCTTACAGAAGAAAGGCGTGAAGTTTGAATGGACATTGGATTGTGAAAGGAGTATCCAACACTTGAAGAATTTACTAACAAGTTCTCCAATACTAAAGATTGTTGATCCAAATGAAGACTTCATTGTATGTACTAATTCTTGAAAAGGACTGAGTGGAGTCCTTAGTTAGATTGGGTATGTTGTGTGTTATGAATCAAGGAAATTAAAGGAGCATGAAAGGAATTATGCTACTCATGATTTGGAATTGGCCGACATAGTGCATGCCTTGAATATGTGGAGGCACTACCTCATGGGGAAAATATTTGAGTTAATAATAGACCATAGTGTTCTGAAATACTTGTTCGGAAATCCAACTCTAAATGCTAGACAAAGCAAGTGGTCAAATTTTCTCAGTGAATATGACTTTGATATAAAGAATATCAAAGCCAAAGAGGGTGCAGTCAGCAGGAGGGTGCATGAAATGCATGCTACAACCATTAGCATGTACCAAATAGATTTTAAAAACAAAATTCTAGAGGCTACAAAATCAGATTAGAAATACTTGGAAGTAAAGGAAAAATTACAGAAAGGTAATTTACAACAGAAAGTTGAAGACTATAAGCTGGAAAATGATGAAATTCTCATATAGAGGGGAAACAATTATGTGTCAAATTCTCAGGAATTGAAAAACATGGTTTTAAAATAAATGCATAATGTTCCTTATGCAAGACATCCAAGTTACCAAAAATATATTGCAATTGTCAAGAGCCAATTTTACTGGCCAGGGATGAAGAAAGATGTTGCAGATTTTATTTCCAAATGTTTGGAATGTCAAAAAGTCAAGGATGAGCACAGACACCCAGTTGGTGTGCTACAAACATTACCCATTCCTGAGTGGAAGTGGGAAGTAGTAACAATAGTTTTCATTACCAAGTTTCCCAGAATAACCAAGCAACATAATTCCATCATGGTGGTGGTGGACAAGCTTACTAAGGCTGCCCACTTTATTCTAGTAAATCTCGTGCACAAGGCAAGAAACATTGTTGATATTTATATAAGGGAAATTTCTTGACTACATGGTATACCCAAGACCATTGTGATTGATAGAGAGCCAAATTTTACCTCAAATTTTTGGAAAGGATTATTCAAATGGTTTGGGACCAATCTGCATTTTAGCACAGTCTATCATCCAGAATCAGATGGGAAAACAGAGAGAGTAAACCAAGTGATTCAAGATATATTAAGGATGTATGTGATGGATAAACCATCCAAATGGGAGGATTACTTGCACTTGGTGGAATTTTCTTATAAAAATGGGTATCAAGCATCCCTAAAGATGATCCCATTTGAAGCCCTATATGACAGAAAGGGAAACACACTAGTAAGTTGGAACAACCCAGCAGACAGAGTAGTGGTTGGGCCAAAACTACTCAAGGAAATGGAATAGAAAATGATAAAAATAAAGTATAATTTAAAGGCTTCCTGTGGTAGACAGAAAATATTTTCTGATAGAAACAGAGCCCACAGATAATTTAAAGTGGGTGACCATCTGTTCCTAAAAGTAAAGTCCAAGAGAAGTTCTCTAAAATTGGGAAATTGTTCAAATATGGCAGCTCATTATTGTGGGATGTTTGAAATCCTAGAAAGAATTGGACCTATAGCATACATGCTTGATTTACCTGAATCATTGAGTATTCATAATGTATTCCATGTATCATTTCTTAAAAAGTATGTACCTAATACTAATCTTGTCATTGATTGGAATGTGATTCAGGTGGAGCAGGAAGGAGACTTTTAGGTGCATCATGTGTGCATATTGGACTGTAAGATCAAGCAGCTCTGGAATCGAGTTGTAGGGATAGTAAAGGTCCAATGGACCTGGTACAATCCTGAGGATGTGACTTGGGAGCATGAAGAGGCTATGCAGGCAAAGTATCCATACATTTTTGAAAACTATTAAAGTTTTGATTGTATGTGTATATATACTACACTGAGGACAATGCATAATTAAGGGGGAGGGAAATGTAATACCCCTAGGCCGAACCCCAGTTGTACATAAAAATGTAAATGTTTTATAGGATGGTGAGCTAGGTTTTTATAGGCCAGAAGGCTTATGTGATTATTAGGCCGGGGAGCCTGGATTCTAAAGGCTAGTGAGCCTATTTTTGTAATATGTAAACACTCATATTATTAATGAAAACACACTGTTGCATGGAGACTGATTCAGAAATGAGTATGGGGGGATAAACTCCACTAGAAAGGGGAAAGGGGGGCTAAGAGTCTAGAAAGGGGATAATTTAGGGGGATTAATGCCATTGGAATATTATAATATTATTTCTTAAATCTAAAATAATGTATATTTTTATATATCCTGAGTCTCGAAAGTAAGGACAAGGGGGGGATTCTTCATATGGGGAGATCATCATAAGTATTGACAGTAGCTGCACAGAAGTAGTTGTCGGTCATATTAGACGGTATTGGACTGTGACGAAGAACCTGCACTTGTATTGTTAGCGCAGGGGAGGGATTGAAGAAGATGTTGTCAAGTCATATTACGAGAGAATCGGATTTTCATATCTGTGAGTAGTTCTCTGGATGAGAGACTACTCGGATTTGTCCTTTGGTGCGATGGGAAATAGCTACGGGGCTCTAATACTTTATGTCTAACCTGTTGTTGAAGCCCCAGAAGGGAAGTGGGGCAATCGAGGGACTGTTGAGCAGAGAAGGAGCACACTTCCTGAGGTGGTACAGGCATGCGAGGAATGAAAGACCATAAGCTAGTTGCAGTAGTTGGCACCTTGGGTAGAACACTTATGTTGCTTATTAGACCTTAGACTAGCTTAGTTTTTCCTTTTCCCTGGAAGAGTTTATCCCCAACTCGGGGTTGACCCGCTACTGAGAGTTATGAGAAGTGCAGTCTAAGGATGGGAGGAACGTTGAAGGTCTGCATTCAATTGGTGTCTATTTTCCTGAGATAAGTGTATTTCATATGCTTATTTCCATTTCTAGGTGTGTGCGCATTTATGGGTTTTCTTTCCTAGAATCTCTATTGTTAAATTCTATATGAATTGTTATTGTTTCATACACGTTGTTATTATTTTTTGTTGAACTATGTTAATATGCAGAACTGATTATTTAATTAATGGTATTAGAATTTGTATTTCTGCATGGCATGTTCCAGCTCAGGACTTGATACATTACCTTTTGGTATCATAGTTGATAAGAGAATTTTTTAAGTGGCATATTCTAGCATGGTGGTTGGGGATGTTACAGTTGTCATTGATGTCAACCCTTAGAACGTTTGAGATACCCCAGAGATGTGATCGATATTGATGATGACTTATTTCTCATTGATGTCAACAGGAATGGTTGATGTCAACAGATGTGATGGGTGCAGTTGATGAATTCTACATGAAGCCCTGAAGGTGTGGTTATGGAACCCTAATTTGATCAAGGATTAAGAACATGAAGGAAAATGTAATTGCATGTAACATACTCATAGATGGATATTCCTCGTCATGAAGTTTCCAATGATAGGTGGTATGCCATGTGGTTCTTCACGGTCAGGGAGATATTCCCTCATGAAGTTTGAAGCCATGAAGAATGGTTATGAAGCCCCTAAATAGTTACAAGTCTTAGTCAAAGGGTAAAGTGGTTGTAACAAGAAATCCCTAAAGTAAGGAAAGAAGTTATCTTGAAAACGTATAAATACACCATAAGAAGTCCTTCATAATAACACACACAAGTTCAATTATTATCTATCTTTCAAGTGATGTTTTTGGTAAATCGTTCGTAGCATATCTAAGGTAGTGAAGTTTGAGAAGTATGAGGAAGTGAAGGAAACTAAAGGCTAAAATATAAAGCGATCAAACTAGCTTTTTGAGGTTATCTGAGGGTCAAAATGGAGAAAGTAGTGGACATCCATAGGTCACAGTGGAGAAAGTAGCAAATATTCATGGGTCATGGTGGAGAAAGTAGCATACATTTGTAGGTCACAATGGAGAAAGTAGCGGATATTTGTGGGTCACAATGGAGAAAGTAGAAGACATCTACGGGTCACAGTGGAGAAATTAGAGGACATCCATGAGTCAGAGTGGAGAAAGTAGTGAATATATGTAGGTCACAGTGGAGAAAGTAGAAAACATATGTGGGTCATAGTGGAGCAAGTAGTGAATGCTTTTGAAAATGCTTGAAGAAGGTGCCATCTTGTTGATTATGAAGTTGAGGAAGGTTTGTTGGTCTGAGATGATATGCACTAGGTCTTCTTCATGAGTAAAGGTATGTTTTTATGTCTATTTTTCATGGATGGTTTGGCACATGCTTAAGGCATGGAGGCCTCTTGGGTACATGGCTGCATGTAATACCCCAAGTTCGAGCCCATGTTGAATTGTAATTATGTTTATAGGCTGGTGAGACACATTTTTATAAGCTGGAAGGATTATGTTTTTATTAAGCTAGAGAGCCTAGATGATAAGTCTAGTGAGTCTGATTTTGTATATGTAATTATATAGATCATTAATAAAAATATGTCAGTGCGTGTAGACCAACCACGAAGAAAGAGTTATGGGGGACTAAGCTCCACTAGGATGGGAAAGGGAACGAGGATGAGAGGCTAGGAAAAAGGGGCTAAGCTTGAGGGCTTAACCCAAGGGAATATTATAATGTATTTCCTAAAATACTAAGGCTTGGGAAATAAACCCTATTATCCTAAGTTCCTTTGGGGAGAGGAACAAACTCCAAGTGGATAAGAATGAGCTCGTAGAGAGCCATGTTTCAACCAAGACGCATGCATTTTTATCGGGCAAAATCCATCATTGTGAGGATTCGCAAGCCATTCTTTCCATCTTTCCTCATGTGTTCACTCACAATATTTGCCCCATTCACTCACACACTGAGAAGACATGCAGTCAGCCAATTTTTTCCATTGTTGAAACCCCCGCCATCGTGAACCTCTGTAACTTGTGCACACTGGTATTTTGTTGAGTCGTACCCTTCCTTGTCAGTGTTTCATGGAAACCTGCATAGGAGATATAGCTAAAGAAAGTACAAACAAAGATTATCAAGAAAGGAAGAGAGATTCAATATGGAAGAATGAGAAAATATATTCACACTACTCCAATGAGTTGATAATTGATACATAGATCATGATCAATATGGTACAATAAATGAGTAGAATACACTCATATATAGGGCAAAGCATTCCATAATTAAGAAAAGCAATCAAGCAGTTAGCTTTCCTTAGGAATGCATGCATGCATAATAGTGATGGTAAAAATAGAAAGTCTAAAATAGAACTAATCAGTTAACTCCCACTGAACTAGTGTGTCGAAAATAGAAATTTCTCCAACACCCCCCCTGAACATCACTATGGATTAAAAAATGAGTCCCAACTACTAGGCCATTTTAGGTACTCATATACAATGCAACTAATGAACACTGAATAAAAGTGAGGAAAGAGGGAAAACCATGTGGGAACAAACCCCCCCCTCAAAAGATAATGTATCAAAAGAAGAAAATAGCAGCTGCTAGACAACTGTGTTCTTCACTGCAAGACGATCCCACAAATTTTGAAACTTCTGCTTATTGAAATTCTTCGTGAAGTTGTAGAAATATTTATGGATCTAATGAAGTCCTTTGGCAACCTGTCGGGCCTTATACTTTTTGATCCTGTGGACCCATCTGCACCTGAAAATATTCCTTTCTGGTGGACGTGGAACCAGATTCCAAGTCTGGTTCTGTAGGAGTGAGTCATACTCCTTCTGCATGGCTGCTTCCATAATGGATTTCCCACAACCCTATTGTAGTTATGTGGATCAGTAGATTGAACCATATAGCAATGCATGGGCATCGCAGGTTCTGAATCTGAAAGTACATGAAAAGGCTCCTCATGTTGAGATCGAGTCATCATCGAATCCAATGGATTCCCTGCAACATTGTCTGTTGCCTGAAGTGTGGTATGTGCCTTCTTGGGCATCTGTTGAAGCTTCGACATTGGCTTCTTATCTGGCTATACTACCTGCTTATTTCCATGTATAGAATCTGAATGTATGGAATCATCCCTGATGTTTGAAACTGATGGAAGAATAAGAGTATATGCATGTTGCACTAGAGGTGCATGCAAAGTACTCTCCTTATGTGTAAGTAGAATAGAGGAGTCATCGTAAAAAAACTCAGTGAATTTATAAAACCTTGACTTGTGATCCACCTCACCAATTGCAATGATGGAATTGTCATGCATACCAATTACTGAAATTGAATTTGATGTAAATTCAAAATTTTTACCTTTCTAAGTGATTTGATAAACTAAGAGAAGATTCATAGAAATCTTTGAAACATGTAAAACATTCTCAAAACTGCCATTGTGGAGTTCCACTCTCCCTTCTCCTACTACTACTACTAGAGTATCATCTCCCATGAGGATATGGGGTCTTGAGCATGGACTCAAGGAAGAGAAAACTTCCTCTTTCGCTGCCATGTGATGGGATGCACCAGAATCTATAATCCATGAATCAGATGAGGAATTAATTGCAACAAGAGCATGGTGATTACCTTTCTTAGGAATGAAGTTTCCAAGGTTGTTTTGTTGAAGTGCCTATGCCATAAGATCGATATGTTTCTTCATGCATGTGGATTCTTCATGATTCGATTTATTGCAGTAAGTGCATTGTTTTCCCTCCTTCATGGTTTGTTTGAATGACCCTTTTCCATCATGCATGGTGAGTGCATGTGATTTGGGATCTTTCATGAGGCCCATCTGTATGAGTTTTGTCTGCTCTTGTGTAAGAGACTCAATGAACTGATCCAACATAGGCATTTTCCAATTTGTTCCAAAAAGACATCTGCTAGAATGGAAATTGGAGACATATACAACGTATTCTTGTCCTAGCTTGGCTAAGATTGTTAGAATAAGTTGTTTCTCTTGTGTAGACTTATCAATACCACATTCACCCAAGCTCAATAGAAAATATTTAAATTTAGTAAAAAAATCTTGAATATTATCAAAACTTTTAGGGCCTAAGGTATTCAACTCTACCTCAAGCATATGACCTCGCATCTCATCCTTCTTTCCAAAGAGTCCTTCCAAGGTTGTCCAGATCTCGTTTGGAGTCTTACATGCGGAAACATGAAACAACAAATCAATGGAGATTAACTCAAGAAGTAGTCTTGTGGCCTCATCCTTACATTTCACCCATCTCATCTTCTCAATCGTTGATGTAGGTTTTGTTTCTGTCACCATCGTCAAATTATACAGTCATTTTCTTTTGAGTTGGAATGTCTCCTTGGGCTTCCAATCAAAATAATTGTATGGTGTGAGGATTACCACCAAGTTTGAATGTATAATAGTTTTCTTATCCATCTCTCCCACTGTTTATAATAACCCCTAAAAATTTACTCTCAATCTACAAGTGAAAAAATAAGAAATCACAGCAGAAAAGGCACTTTAAGTGAAAATTTGTATCAGTTTCAAGAGATGATCCTGCAGCTTAATTTCTGAGCAAACGGTGAGTAATCTCTCCAAACGGTTGAAAACCCACTTCCAAAATGGGCTGATTTACTTTCCATGCAGGTCATTTATTCCAAAATGTAATATTTTGGGAGCAATAAATGTAGAAATGTACGGCCACAGATTTGTATCAGTTTCAGGAGGCTATCTTGCGGCTTACTTTCTAAGCAAACAATGAGGAATTTTGCCAAATGGTTGAAAACCCACTTCCAAAATGGGCCGATTTACTTTTCTCTTGGGTTTTTTCCTCCAAAACATAATTTTTTGGGAGGAATAAATGTTGAAAGTTACAACCAGAGATTTAGCTCGTCGAAACCCCGATTTTCCTTATTCTTTGGCTTGTCTGGCTTGTTCCAATAAGCATAGCTCTGATACCATGTCATTGTTTCATGGAAACCTACACAGGAGATCTAGCTAAAGAAAGTACAAACAAAGCTTATCAAGAAAAGAAGAGAGATTCAATATGGAAGAATGAAAAAATATATTCACACTACTCCAATGAGTTGATGATTGATACATAGATGATGATCAATATGATATAATAAATGAGTGGAATACACTCATATATAGGGCGAAGCATTCCATAATTAAGAAAAACAATCAAGCAGTTAGCTTTCCTTAGGAATGCATGCATGCATAATAGTGATGGTAAAAATAGAAAGTCTAAAATAGAACTAGTCAGTTAACTCCCACTGAACTAGTGTGTCGAAAATAGAAATTTATCCAACATTCCTTACCTGAGTTTTGTTGTTTCCTTCAAATGGTCCCCATTTGTCTTAGGCGCTAGACAGAAGAAGTCAGTTTTCAGGCATGTGGTTTTGAAGAGGCGGGTTGTCAGGCCCGTGGATTGAAGAAGCAAGTTGTTAGGCTTATGATCATCTCTCTCCAGGTGAGAGAGATTGTTGGGGAAGTTATTTCTCCTGGAGGGAGTCCAAAAGTAGCTACAAATCTCTGAGAATTCATGATCTAACCTATTGTTGAAGCCCTACAAGGGAAGTGGAGCAGTCGATGGACTATGGAACAATGAAGGTGTATATTCCCAGGGTGGGACAGGCATGTGGGGAATGAGAGTTTGTGAGTGGTGGGCATAAGTAGGCTCCTTGGAAGGAATCCTTCTTGTTGCATTGTGCATCTTTTTGTAGTTTCATCCTAGCCTAGGATTTTGTTTACCCTGGGTGAATTTTAGTCCCAGCTCAGGGGTGACCCATTGTTGATAGCTTGGAGCAGCGTGGTCTAAGGCTGGGAGGTTCGTGGAAGGTCTGCACACAGTTGGTGGTCTTCTCATAAAAATATAAGTACCAATTATATGTTAATTTTACATGTTGTGTTTAAGTACATGTTTGAAGTTTATCAGAATTGCCTATGTATATTTTATGTATGTGTTTATTATCACTTCCACATGAATCTGTGTATGAGCAGAAGTCTATATCTGTTAAATTTGCATTATATATATATATATATATATATATCATAGTTTGAACAGAGTCGAGTTTTTTGGTAGAACGTGACTGACCCTAGGATGGTTGGGTATGTTACAAGTTGGTATTAGAGCCCGAGGTTTCAACACTTAACCTGGATAGGCTACAAATGTGGAATTTGAAGTAAGAAATTCCACAGGGATTTGATGTACAGAGTGCCATAGTGGCGCTGAGAGATCTCCTAGGTGGTATTGGAAAGCTCGGGAGGTATAACAATTTGATAAACTACATCAATCATGGTATTGGGCCACAAAGTCTAAATTTGGGCCGTAGGATCTGTTTAGAAGAAGACAGATCCCTCACAATCGTCAGAGCCATAGTTTCAGCAGTCTGATGGTTGTGCGATGTTTCAACAAGGAAATTCTTCAATGTCTCGGAGTGATTCTCATCCATAGATCATTTGGGAGGAGGAGAGTCGTTGGATTTCCCCAAGTGTTTCGGGGGTTCGGTGTTCGTGGAAATCTATTGGAGATTGCACGGTGAAAATTTTTTTGAAGTCCCAAAGCATTGGAGATGACGTGGACATGTTTGGAAGTCGACAGTTCGATAGTTTTGCAAAAGTGCCAATGAGAAGAAATCGTTGAAGTCTTGAAGTGTCAGGGATGACGTGGACCTGTTCAGCAGTCAATAGTTAGATAGTTTTTCAAAAGTGTCGATGATAATATATCCTTGAAGTCTTAGTTCATCGAAGTGACGTGACATGATGATGTCACTGGGGGTGACATGGATATGTTCGGTAGTT
Source organism: Picea engelmannii (assembly GCA_009831015.1). Lineage (NCBI taxonomy): Eukaryota > Viridiplantae > Streptophyta > Pinopsida > Pinales > Pinaceae > Picea > Picea engelmannii. The sequence continues at coordinate 303,069 of ML787214.1, read as the reverse complement.
AGACAGTTTTGAGAAAGTGTCGATGATGAGAAATCCCCGAAGTCCCGAAGCACCAGATATGATGTGGCATGATGACGTCACCTAGGGTGACATGGACCTACCCTAAGTTTTCCACATGTCACTTGTTTTTGTACTTTTGACAGGCCCTTAGTATCGATTAGGACCTGGCACATGTCACTCAATAGTGGGGCCATGTTTCACCACCTTGATTGATGACAACTCTACTATGTGGACTCCAAGAGGTTAAGAAGTTCAACGGTTCGTCCTTCAGAGGAAAACTGTTGGAAGAACTTTTGAATCTCTGAAGTCCCGGAGTCCCGAAGTTTCAAATTCACAAAGCACTGAAGTGATGTGGCTTGATGATGTCACCTAGGGTGACGTGGGCACTCAATATGCGTGCCACGTCTCAGTATGTTTTGTGCTTTTAAAAGGATGATTTTTCCAGTTAGAACTTGACACATGTCACCCTTCAGATTGGGCCACGAGTCTGCTTCTTGGGATCTTCCACATAGCACCTGGGTGTGCAGTACTGAGTGGACCCCAAGAGTTCACCAATTCGATGTTTGGAAGGAATGAAGTGTGAGGAAGGAGAAACCCCCGAAGCTCCGAAGAGAAGAGTAAATCCTCCTCGTTGATCTAGAGAGGAAATGTGGTAGTAGATCCCGTAGTCCGGAGGATTCAAGGCATAAACAATAGAGGTCGAGGACTTCTGAAGGCCCGAAGGTTGGATTCCATCTTGACCATTAATTGCAAAGGATGTGTGGTGTTAGATCCCAAGTTCCAGAGAAGTGGTACTCCATAGGAATTGAGTTGCATATTGTTGTGAGTAGAGAACTCCTAAAGGATGGAGTCAATCTCGATCGTTGGTCAGGAGATGACAAGTGGAGGCAAGAGAGAGAATCTTTGGTGAGTCAACACTTTGGGAGATTTTTAGAGAAGTTCTTTGGAAACTGTTGAATCCTGAAGTCTCGGAGCTCCTATCCACCATAGATCTAAAAAAAGAACAAGGACCATCGATCTATGCATCCTCCGAGTATTCAGAGAATTGGCATTCGAAGGAAATGTATTGTAATGAAGGTAGATTCTCTGAAGCCCCGAAGTTCCTGAGCCTCAGAGGCTCAAAGTCCTAGATAAGTGCCTATCAACCTATCACTTGGTCACATCCCATGGTCACATCAATTTGGGGGTCGAAGAAAAGGGGCTAGCACCCAAAATGTTTTTTTAAGAACAAAAAAGGGATTAGAGAAAGAGCCCGTGAGGTTCTTGATTATACAGACCTACACCTAAAGAAGTAAGGAAGGCCTGTAAACCTGAAGAAGGGATCCAACATGGATCCAAGAGCCAATTCAACTTTGAGTTGGAAGAATCCATGTATAGGATTGCATCACTGAAAAGACAAATTGTTCAAGTATCCATAACTTCCTGCTCAAAAATCAAAATTGAGCATGGAAACATGCATTGGAAAGGTATTGAATAGTAGAAGATAACTGTTCACCCAGAAATTGGATTTGAATAGTGAATTTCTCATGAAATAAGCAAAAAAGAAGTCTGATATATATTAATGAATCATAATGGTTCGTGTTTTCATGAAATTATTGTGAACAGTGAGCCTGACAAAGTTTTGTTGGTTGCACATTTTTTTGCAGAATTAACAACTGTCAGATCATAATCAACATTGAGTGCAAAGTGATGGATGATACACAGATAGTCTACAGTCAGGAAGATGAAATCATAGGGATGAATTTCCAGTTGGGTATGGAAGGAACCAAATCCAATGGACATGGAGGAGAAAATGAGGAAGACATAAATGTGGTTGAGACCCTCAGAAAATTGCAGAGAGATGTCTAGAGCCACAAGGCTAATAATGAGAGGCTTATGGAGGCTAAGGAACAATAGGAAGACTTCAATATGAATTTAATGAAAAGCCTGGATAGAATTGAAAAGAATTTGGATAAGGAGAGTGGTTCCATCAAATCAGGAAGCCACGAGACCCCTGAGGGAAAAGGAAGATCAAAGAGTGGTAGCAGACATCACGATCACTCCCAAAGGCATTCCCACAAGAGAGCACATAGTAGCTCAAGTCAATCCCCTGTCAGGAAGCATAGGAGGTCTGGGGTGGATGAATTGAAAGGAGAAATGAATAAGATCAAACCTCATACTTTTGATGGAGAGAACAAGAAGGATGAAGATGTTGATACATGGTTGTTAGGCATGAGGAAGTACTTCCAATTGCACAACTACTCTTCTCATGCAGAGTGAAGAATTGTTATCTATCAGCTAAAATGAAAAGCATCCATGTGGTGGGATAAGATTTTGCAATTGCAACACCTTAGAGACAAAAATGTGACTTGGAAGGAATTCAAGAAGCATTTTGAGAAGAAATACTCGACCAAGAGGTATTATGATAAAAATATGAAAGAGTTATTTGAACTCAAACTGAGCAGCATGACTATTGAGCAGTATGAAATGAGATTTTTAGAATTGTTGAAGTATGTCTCCTTCATCAAGGATGGGACAGTAAAGATTCAAAGATATTTGAGTGGGCTGCCATCTTTCATCAGTCATAAGATCCAATATGATGATCCCAAGACTTTGGAGGAAACCATAAGGAGAGTCAAGTTCTTATATGATCAACATAAGGGAAAACCTACTTTCCAAAGAGCTTGGGAAGACAAGAAGAAGTTTAAGAGGGAACATAGGAAGAAGGGAAACAAACCATCCTTTTTCAGAAACAGTCCTCAAGGATAGCCATCTTTTAGAGAGCACAAAATGGCTGAGGTAGGTAGGAAAAGGCCAAGGAAGGCACCCATTCAATGTTGGGGTTGTAAAGGAGACCATAAGTATAGAGATTATCCTCACAAAAGTTACAAAGTGAGAGTTGTCCACAATGTACAGAAAGCATAAACAATGGAGGACATGGGCAAAAGTGTACCTAGGATCTATGCAACCCTGGACAACAAACAAGTAGAGTTCCAATCACACATGATTGAAGTAGAAGGTATGATCAATAACCATGACTTTACTATTTTAATAGATTCAGGAGATATCCATAGCTATATAGATCCTAAGTTAGTGGAAAGATTGTTTTTCCAAGAAGTGAGCATGAGAAATATTGGTTGGTACAGTTGGCTACAGGAGCCAAGAGAAAAGTTGTTGAGCTGGTTAAATCATGTCCAGTGGACATGAATGGGCTAAGTACCAAGGTAGATTTGAACATCCTGCCATTGGGTTCATATGACTATCCAATTGGTATGGATTAGTTGGACCAACACCATGTTGTCTTAGACTGTCATAACAAGGCATTTACTTGCCTGGATGAGGAAGGGAACCCAAGAGCAGTCCAAGAAATTCCTAGGGAAGTTATTATCCGAGAGATCTCAGCAATGCAGTTGAAGAAGTATTACAGGAAGGGCTGCCAAATATTTGCATCCCATATGGAGGAATCACCTAAGGATAAGGTGTCAAATATGGAGGATCATTAAGTCCTGAAAGATTTTGAGGATGTGTTCAAGGAGATACCATGACTACCCCCAAAGAGAGATATTGATTTCTCTATAAATTTGATGTCTAGAGCAGTTCCAGTATCGAAGACTCCCTACAGAATGAGTACACCAAAGCTGAAGGAGTTGCAAATACAGCTCGAAGAGATTCTAAAGAATGAGTATATACACCCAAGTGTGTCACCTTGGGGTGCCCCAGTCTTGTTTGTGAATAAGAAATATGGGACATTGAGATTTTGCATCGATTTCAAACAATTGAAAAAAATGACTATAAAGAACAAGTATCCTTTGCCAAGGATCGATGCTCTATTTGATCAGTGAAAAGATGCAAGGATATTATCGAAGATTGATCTCAGGTCGGGATATTATCAAGTAAGGATCAGATATGAAGACATCAATACGATCACCTTCAGGACAAGGTCTGATCATTATGAATTCATAGTGGTGCCATTTGGGTTATCAAATGCACCGGTTGTTTTCATGTGCCTAATGAATGGTGTTTTCCAGGAATATTTAGACAAGTTTGTCACTGCCTTTTTGGATTACATACCTGTATATTCCAAGTCAGAAGAAGAACATGAGCATCATTTGAGGATGGTGTTACAAGTGTTAAGAGAGCACCAGTTGTATGCCAAATTGAGCAAGTGCTCATTTTATCAGAATCAAATTCACTATTTGGGACATATCATATCCGAATAAGGGATAACAGTGGACCCTAAAAATATTGAGGCCATTAAAGAGTGGACAACACCTAAGAATGTGACAGAAGTCAAATCCTTCATGGGTCTAGTTGGCTACTACATAAGATTCATTGCAGGGTTTTCGAGAATTGCTCACCCAATTACTAATTTGCAAAGGAAGGGGGTGAAGATTCTGTGGACAACAGAATGTGAAAAGAACTTCCAGCAATTGAAGCAATTGTTAACCAATGCTCTAATTCTGAGGATTGTTGATCTGAATGGAAATTTTGTGGTTTGCACCGATGCATGCAAAGAAGGACTTGGTGGAGTCCTCCGTCAGAATGGGTTTGTGATATGTTTTGAATCCAGAAAACTAAAAGACCATGAAAGGCTCTATGCCACTCAAGATTTGGAGTTGGAATCCATAGTGCATGCCTTGAAGAAGTGGAGGAACTACCTCATGGGAAAGAGCTTTGTGCTGAGGATAGACCATAATGGTATGAAATACTTGTTTGATCATCCAACTTTGAATGCTAGGAAGAGCAGATGGTTGGAATTCCTCTGTGAGTATGAATTTGATATCAAGCACATCAAAGGAAAAGAGAACAAAGTGGTTGATGCACTTAGTAGGAGAGTGCATGAACTACATGCTAAAACCATTAGCATGTATGAGACTGATCTTAAAGACATAATTTATGAGGTTGCAAAAGTATATTTGTAGTACATGGAATTGGTAACAAAATTACAGCAAGGTAAAATGAAGCAGAAATTTGAAGATTATGAATTGGGAATTGATGGAATTCTCTTGTACAGGAATATAATTTATGTACCCAGTTCTCATGAATTGAGGAGTACGATTTTGAAAGGTATGCATAATATACCTTATGTTGGACACCTAGGATATCAGAAAACAATTGCAACAATCAAGAGCCAATATTATTGACCAGACATGAAGAAGGATATTGTTGAGTACATTGTTAAATGTTTGCAGTGTCAAAAGGTTAAGGTTGAGCATAGACACCCAGTGGAGAAGAATGACCTCCTGGAGAGCCATGTGTCATCCAGGACGCATGCAGTTTTATGGGGGGGAATCCATCGTTGTGGGGTTTCGCAAGCCATTCTTCCCATCTTTCCTCATGCGCTCACTCACCATCTTTGCCCCATTCACTCATGCACTGAGAAAACACGGACGGAGTCAACCAATTTCCTCCATTGTTGAACCCCCTACCATCGTGAACCTCTGTAACTTGCACGCACTGGTATTTTGTTGATTCGTACCCTGCCTTACTCGAGTTTTGTTGTTGCCTTTTCCCTTGCCTGTTTGTCTTAGGAGATGGACAAAAGAAGCAGGTTGTCAAGCTTGTGGTTTTGAAGAGGCAAGTTGTCAAACCTGTGGATTGAAGAAGCAAGTTTTCAGGCATGTGAGAATCTCTCTCTAGGTGAGAAAGATTGTTGGGGAAGTGATTTCTCCTTGAGGAAGTCCAGCAACAGCTATAGAGCTCTGAGAAATCTTGATCTGGCCTGTTGTATATTCCCCAGGTGGGACAAGCATGTGGGGAATGAGAGTCTGTGAGCCCAAGTAGGATCCTTGGAGGGAATCCTTCATGTTGCATTGTGCAACTTTCCGTAGTCTCATCCTAGCCTAGGATTTCCTTTACCTTGTGTGGAGTTTAGTCCCACAGCGGGGGTGACGCATTGTTGATAGCTTGGAGCAGTGTGGTCTAAGGCTAGGAGATTCATGGAAGGCATGCATGCAGTTGGTGGTCTTCTCATAAAAAGATAAGTACTAATTCTATGTTAATTTTACATGTTGTGTTTAAGTACATGTCTAAAGTCTATCAAAATTGCTTGTGTATATTGCATGTATGTGTTTATTGTCACTTCCACATGAATCTGTGTATGAGAAGAATTATATATCTGTTAAATTTGCATCATATGTGTGTGTGTGTGTGTGTGTATTAAAGTTTGAACAGAGTAGAGTTTTTTGGTAGAACGTGCCCGACCCTAGGATGGTTGAGTACGTTACAATGCATATGATTGAGGTACATACATGCTTGAGATATATCCTTGGTACATTTTGTATGGTTGTTGTTTGCACAAAAATTGTCATTCACAAAATTTTCAACTCTTTGCTTCATTTTGTGCAAAACCTACTAATTTCTCGCCACCTCAAAGATCCAATTTTGAATCGGCACTGATCTCAAAATTATCAATCTGATGAGGTTGTCATAGGCCCTGAAGAGAAACAATTGATAGAAATAAGGTCTCTTAAGGATATTGAAGATGTTCTAGTTGGAGTTGCAAAATCCAAGCCACGGTCTAGTCACCTTGGTACAGTGGTTGATGTTAGGGTAGATCGTGCAATACCTGTCCCCATGCCTATTGTTATTTCATATTATCACATGCTCTTAACTTTTCTTGGATGACCATCTTTTATGGAAAATAGAACATGTTGGAATCAATGATCAAGGCGAAACCCCAACGATGCCAAACCCACTGTTTGAAATGCATGGAAATGTTAAGGAAAAATACAGTGAGAACTTTTTATCCTTAATCTACTCTACAATCAACGCTTTTGCATCGCAAAGCACATCAGCTTGATCAGCTTAATCAAGACTCTTTTGTGACAAATGGCTATGAACCTGGTATTACATTCACATTTTTATGATTCTTTGTAAAAATATTTGGAATCTTGATTTTCGACAATTTCTAATGCTTTTTATTTAAAAAAAAACATATTGGGCCTATCACTCATCGATCCCAATCTCCAATCATGCAACCAAGATCCAGGTAAACACCACATGTATTGAGAATCAAGTCACAAGGCAACATTCGAATACACAAGGCGCCAAAGGGAGAGCCCATGAAGGTCCATAGTTTGTGCAAAATGCATTGAATGGGGTGGCATAAATTTGTGCATATGAACAGCAAGTATCTCAATGTGGGATATATCCCACAGAGGAAAATAAAAAACACCCAACTGTCAAGAGCAAGCCGCCAATGAAGCCCACGAAACCACCAAACCACTGATACAACAACACGGTGGATTCTACAACATCGTAGTATGGTTGGTAAATTTGGGATATATCCCACAGAGGAAAATAAAAAACACCCAACTGTCAAGAGCAAGCCGCCAATGGAGCCCACGAAACCACCAAACCACTGATACAACAACACGGTGGATTCTACAACATCGTAGTATGGTTGGTAAATTTGTTGAATTTTATGGTAACTATTGAAAACATGTCTTCATGACCGGTGGCAGAAATTTTTGGAGGACCGTCCATGTGCTATGCATATCGACGCTAGTCGAGTATTTCGGGCCTCATGACTTGCACAAGGTTTAACCATGCCCCAAAATCTCCTGGTCACAACTCAACCTTGGTCATTGTTCCATTTCAGATTTCAACCATTAGGTGAAATCATTTTCATTTTCCTCATTACCGCCTGAAGCCCGAAGGCCCGATAGTCACGGTTCCGTGTGCAAGGTTCCTCTTGGTCTTCATTGCAAGTACTGTAGGCCTTTGTATGGTTATGATGCTTTTCTTCCGGGAGCCCGATCTTCCAAGTGTTTAGGTAGTGCCCAACATCACCAAGCGTTAAGTCGAGCATACAAGTGTCAGGATTAGAAGTCTAGAGAGGTGCCAAACGTTTTCCAAATATATCCTCCACATGGAAAAATAGCATCCCAATTAACATAGTCATTGTAGAATATGCAATTTGGACAGCCATCGGCTCTACACTTTGATTCATTGGTCCAATGTATGGGGAATTTTAGTGCCAAATAATAGGAAACTACGAAAGCTATAGCATTGGATGCAAATGAATATTGAAGGTAAGCCTGCATATGTTGAAAGATTCTCTATCATCGCCAGCAAAGGAATGCAACTCCTTTCTCGTCTTGTAAAGCTTCAAAGGTTCAATCATCCAGTATTATTTGCAATAGCGCCAGAGGGTCAACAGAGCTAATCCAATAGAATAATGAAGAAAGACAAGAGCTTGAAAACGCACCAATTTTCGAGCAGCAAATTTCGGGCTGAGTTTGTCGGCAAATGGCGAGGAAAGTTAAAAAACCGCGCCATGGGTTTTGTCCGGGATGGCCTCAATTGAGTAACCCACGAGCAGATTTGCAAACTTAAGAGCGGTTTAGGATATTTTCATGTTCTATTAAAGAGGAATTCACCATATTTTGTGTGGCCGGATTTGTAAATGCCAAATACAAATGGAACACTCAGTTAGTATGGAGATGGCGCTGGAAGTTCTAGTTCACATTGACATGTCTCCTTTATTCATTTTGAAGCCTAATAATGTGCCACGAATTCAAATATTCAAAGAACGATGAGTAGGTGACTACCAAATTTTTTCCCAGCATGCTTATCATCCACATCAGTGATCAACTACAGACATATCATCCTTATCCTTACCTGGTGACAGAGCAGAAAATCACAAGAAGGTCCTCAAAATTGAAGTGCATCCAGTGGTTATGTACAGCCCTTATTTTTAGCATCCATGAGGGAGATTTTGAGGTGACTTTCATAATATGGTTTTCAAGCATGATATTATTCCTTGGATGTTCCTTGCACCATTTGTTTCAATTGCTAAGCCCATAACTACTATTTTTCCATATTGGCAGGGCATAAATGTGCCTGATTTTATTATTCAAGGGAAGTTTTTGTTTCTCTTAAGTGTTTTTGTTTTACAGGTACCTATTGTCATTTTTAGACTAGATATGTCGAAGAGCCTAGTTGCAAAGAAAAATACTGGAAAATACACAACATAATGTGAAGTTGAATGGTTCCTGATTGAGTTGGTTGATTTACTTTTGTTAAGTAATGATAAGTGTTAGGAATAATTTAATCCCTCTAAAAGTGACATGTCCAATGATAAAGTATGGGGAATTTTGTTACTCTAAACAGATAGAGAAAGTGAGAAGATCACTCTAGTTTTAAGTAGGATTCATTCACCTGGATGGAAAGATAGATACTGCACATAATGATAAAGAGTAGAATATGTTCTTTGACAGAAAATGGCTTTTCAAGCTAGTTTTGATTTTCAGGAGATAAGTGGCATTCTCTGCCTTAAATCTTCTTTGCAGCTTGGATTTTATAGGATGTTTTGCAAAGAAAGCATGACAGTTTTATTGAAGAGAGAAAATACCATGGCCTGTGTGAACTCGGCAAGGCAATGTCAAGAAAGAAAATAAAGCAACCAGAATGAAACTGCATCTTGGCCTGAAGTTTTAATTTGTATGAGCAACAGCTAGAAATTTTTTGAAGATTTATGAATTCTTTCCTTGATATTCCTCTACCTATAATGAGAAGACAAAAAAGTCGGTTTCATTTGTTCAAAAAGATATGACAAAGTTTATGGATTCAACTCTTGCTCCAATATCAAAGGTTTTCAAGGGTTGGTTTGAGTTAGAAGTTTTAAAGGTGCAACAAATGAGATTATTATAACTATGGAAAGTGTGAACACACCAAGAAGTGGTTATAGCCTCTTGCATTATATTTAAAAGAAACTAGCAAAGTTTGAGGGATTTGGTTATATGAAGAAGGTGTGCAAAAACATAAATTCAACCAAATTTCAAGCAATTACTAAGCCAGCCTATGCATAGATGTTAAAGGCATCTCACACTCGTATTGACAAACGGGAAAAGATAATTGGTGACAGCTATTGAGAACATTGAGGATCTAATCATAACAAAAAACAAATCTATTTTTAGAAAAAATAGGACAGCTTGTCAGTTAAAGGTGTCGAGAGTTCTAAATGAGCCTCAAACATGATTCTATTGGAGAAAGTCAGTTCCAGATTTCAAGCATATTTCAAGGCAGTTGTTGAACAAACCGTTCCAGAATTGAAGGCATCAGGTAAGGAAACAGTTCAGCATTCAGAGATGATAAAATCATCCCCTCAAAGCATTTGAGGGGGCTGGTTAGCAGCTTGATGGATTTTTTGCTTGAATGTAATAACAGTCTTTCTAATAAAAATATTTTTTCAGAAGCAAGGAGATTCTCAGATTGCCTCTTACTAAATTGTCATTTTTTGTAATATGTCTCATATGTCTCCATTAATCATTCATCTTCTTATGTCTCCATTAATCATTCATCTTCTTATTGATTCATTTAGGTTGTAAAAGCTGTAATTCAATACAACCTCTGTTACAGCGAATTTAAAGCATCTGTTAGAGTATAGTATTTCCTTTGTTTTGTTGTAAGCAAAACAAGACGTATACTTTAGTTCTATGTGCTTATTTTCTGAAAATTGAAGGGAAATCTAAGTGAATTATGTGTTATTCCTCCATTGAACAGGAAGGTCGGATTTATCAGAATTGAATACCTGGCTCAGTTTTGTTTATCCTAGATCTTCCATTCATTCTCTAATATTTTTTAAGCATTTAGTAGATAAAGTCATGCCTCTTTGTTTATGATTTTTAGTTATTGAAAGGCTCATTAAAACCTATATCAAAAAGCCCCATAATCAATCATTACATTTTTGAAAATGTATTAGGCATTTCTCTTTTGCAGTAAAGAGAAATCTCTAGTAACAACAATTGTTATGGTTCATTGTTAGAGGCACATCTTTGTGATGATTGGTACATGTGTAAGACATATACTTGGTATATGATCTTGGTAGTTATGATGCATGCTTGAGGCATATTGTTGAGACATTGACACATCTTGGATACTTGGCATATATGGTATATGAATGATATGGCACATGTTTGATGGTATCTCTTGGTACATGGTTTATGGTTGTTGGTCCATGCTTGAGGCACATGGTTTGAGACATAGCTTGGTTACATGTTTATAATGTGATGGTCATGCCTTTCGTATCTTGTTGAGGCATTGGTATATTCTTGAGGCACATATTTGGTGCATAGTGTGAGACATATTCTATGGTACATGTTTGAGGTACATGCATTGAATGTTATGGTACATTGCTTAGAAGCATATCTTGGCTATATTGGTATCTTGGTTATCTTGGCACTTTAGTGATGATATATTTTGGTACATGGTGTATGGGATGATTGAGACATATCATGCGTGATATGGTATATGGTTGAGGCACATCTCAAGGTATATGATTTAAGGTACATGTTGGTACATGGTTGATGGTATGGTACAGGTTTGATGCATGATATGGTACATGGTTGATACATGGTATGGTATAGGGGTTGGTGCATGATTGATGCACGGTTTAATACATGGTACATGTATTGATGTACATGGTTGATACATGGTCTGGTACATCTTTTGGTGCATGATTGATGCATGGTTTGGTACATGGTAGACGTATTAATGTACATGGTTGATACATGGTATGGTACAGGTTTAGCACATTGTATGGTACAGGTTTGGTACATGGTTAAGATACATATCTTGTGATGATATGATGGTGATATTGGTACATGTTTGGTAAAGGCATGTCTTGGTGATGTTTGAGCATTTGGTTGAGAGATGTTCTTGGTGATCAAGGATCTGGTTTTGTATTAGTGACAATGATAGGTTGGTGACAATGACATGCTGGTGACAGTGACAGGTTGGATATAGTGACAGATTGACATGTTACAGGTTGATATGACAATGGTAGTGATAGTGACAGTGGTAGTGACAGTGGTAGTGATTGTGGTAGTGACAGTTTGGTCTATACTTATATTTTAGGGCGGTAGGACGGGGAAAGAAAAGGGGGTTGTATCCTCTTTCTGGTTGGATCTGGAGAATTCAAAGAGTTGGAGTTTCCTTCATGTTGGAGCTTGTAAATTAGGGGGTTGTAGTCTCCTTCCGGTTGGATCTGTAGAATCAAGGAGTTGTAGCTTCCTTAAGGTTGGAGCCTGTAAACTAGAGGGTTGGAGCCTCCTTCTAGTTATAGCTGGTAAATCAGGGAGTTGTATCTTCCTTTAGGTTGGAGCCTGTAAATAGGGGGTTGGAGCCTCCTTCCAGTTGTAGTTGGAGAATTGGGAAGTTGGTGCTTCCAATGAATGTAATATTTGATATATAAGAAAGTATTATGTGGTTTTCTCCCATTTCTGTTTCCACGTAAATTCCAGTGTACTGTGTATTTGATGTGATGTTTTTTATGATTGTATGCTCATGATTTATTGAATGCAATCATAGATGATATATTGATAATGTACTACTCATAAATTTGAAGTTATATATTTTAGTTAAAAGTGGTATAATTTCTCAATATTGATTCACCCTTGCCCCTCTCAGTATTTCCAACATCAACAGTTGTCATACACAGCACAAGGAAGGTATTTCACTACCCAGTAGTCCCTCAGTTCCCTCCCCTCTTAGTTTCTTCATGATTTCTCAACCAATCACTAAAATTTCATAGCCCCATTTATCAACCATATTTGAAGACAGTTGTTAATGGTTCCTACACCCAAAAAACACATTTCTTCACTTCTCTCTATTCTTCTATGCACCAGAAGAGTTCTCACACTCCTCTCCACTCAAATTTGATCCCCAGACCCATTTGTTTGTGTCCTCTACCTCTTTTCCCACGATTTTCCTCTTTTTTTTCCTTCTACAACAAGATTTTTGTGGGTCAAATCCCTCAATTCGTGGATCAACCCAGAATCCTCTAGATGGGTACTTTTCTTCCCATGCTTCAGGTGCAAGGAAGTTCTAGTACAACACCCATTCCTTTTCATAATTGTTGGAAGTTGGTGGTTCAACTACCAACTTCCTTCATTAACTAAAATTCTAGAAAAATGGACAATCTGGGTTTTCTTGAATATTAAATTGGCAAGAGAAATTTCCTCATTGTTTCCTTCTCATGGCATCATAACCTGTATAGGAAATTCCCTTCAACAATTATTCATCATTTTCCTTTTTTATATAAATGACAGAAATATTTACATCACATCATTTTCAAAGGTTCCTTATCTTTCAAAATTTATACATAACATGCCTATCAATATTTCTTGGCAATAATAAAAATTTCATTTACCAACTGGGGAAAAATGGGTATTGTGGAAGGAATACCATGGGGTCGAGACATGAAAGAAATTGTCTCCCTGGAAACAGATAGGATCAAATTGAAAGGAAGTGGTAGAAAAATCATCATACCCATGGATCCAAAAGAATGCAAACCATGGGTAGAAACATGGGATGAAGACCAAGAGGCTCGCCAATTGTATCAAATAATGAATGAACAAAATGATAACATCGAACCAAATGCAAAAGGAGAAATTTTAGTCGGTTCCCTTATGTCTATGGGAAAAACCTCATATACAGAACTCTGTACTAGAATGTAACGTTCCCCCGACCGTCATCCCTCTGGCCGGGAAAACGCTATTGTGCAGAATAACAATCTCATACTTAATTCTATATATAAGACATGCATTTAAGCAAATGAAACACATTTAAACTCAAAGTAACCATAAACATTACTGCTATTATAAATAATCAATGGCTTTAACATTAATTCGTATGCACAGCAGAATACATGATAAATATAAATACACAGACATGCATAAAAGTAATTAAAACATCATCTGGTACTTATCTTGAAACGGTGGTAATTCCACCAACCAGGTGCAGGCCTTCCACGAACCTCCCAGCCTTAGACCACACTGCTCATCAAGCGCAACAATGGGTCACCCCCGAACTGGGACTAAACTCCACCACCAAGGCAAAGAATCCTAGGCTAGGCTGAGGTTACAGGGTAAACACACAGTCACAAGGAAGAAATTCTCTTCTAGGAACCACTCATACTCACTACTCACAGACTCTCCTTCCCCACATGCCTGCTCCACCCCATGAGTATACACCTTCTCTATCACCTAGATAGTCCTTCGGCTGCTAACCTCCCTTGCCTTGGGTTTCAGCAACAGACCGGACCAGAAGTCTCTGAGCTCTGTGGCAGCTACAGGGTTCCTTCCAGGAGTTCTCTCCTTCCTCTGCGCACTCTCTCACCTGGAGAGAGTCGCTCACTGGCCCAGCAACCTGTTCTTCCAACTTCAACCACCTCTCTCACCTGGAGAGAGTGTTGTAAAAACTAGCCAACAGACCACACAGGATCAAACACTACACGTCCACCACAATCAACGGGAATCTAGAAACGAACACCCCAGGGCAGCTACAGACAGGTGCAACAGCATAACCATGCTTAGCAGGGACAAGACACTTCCATTTTCTCAATCTGGCAACACGAGATAGACTCACACTCTGGATTCTCAGGGATGCATGACGAGTTGTCCGCGCAGGGGTCGATTTAGACTCCACGGTTTAGAACAGAGAAGGGGTGTACCGGCTTTCCAGAACAAACACAGAGTTTTTCCCAAAATCAACACAGGCTTCTGGTTCAGGGGATGTACGGTTTAGAAGATGCATGAGGTCTCTTCTAGAGGTCGAACCGGTTCACGCTCAGATGATCGGGTAGAATGGAGGAGAACCCGCCACCACGACTCATCTCAGTCATTTTATTTGCATGGGCTTGGGTTGACACTTGTCACCCATGAAGCTGCATGCTTCCATCAGCGTGTGTTCCTCCCACCATTTGGAAGTCACATGTCCTTCCAAAAGAACTTAGGATAAAAACATATTATTCACATGTCTTTTTGGAATAATATTAAAATATTATTCCCAAGACTTAAGCCCTTAGGCTTAGCCCCTAGGCTCCACACTTAGTCCCTCTTCCCACCTTTTGCCCCCCTAATCCCTTGCCCACTCTGTGGAAGCTTAGCCCCCCATCACTCATTCATCGTGGTCGATCTGCACGCGGTGGTGTTTATATTTTATTAATGTTTTGCATTGATACATGTACAAAATCTGGCTCTTTGCCTTCAACCCTCAGGTTCTTCGGAATAACAATTACATAATCCCACCAGCTTATATAAACTTAGCTCATCATCCTATAAAACATTTTTACAACTCATTTCCTAAACAAGATTTACAACTGGGCTCAGCCTTGGGGACATTACAATCCCCCTCCCCTTATTTTTGCACTGTCCTCAGTGCAACTTTACACAACATCTTCAAGCTTTTCAAAATTTTCAAAAAGATGCGAGTACTCTGTCCGCATAACATCTTCATGATCCCATGTTGCATCCTCAGGACTGTACCAGGTCCACTGGACCTTTACAAGATTTATAGCTCGATTCCGGAGTTGTTTTATTTTCCTGTCCAATATGCGCACAAGATGCACTTGTAGGACACCTTCTGGTTCCACTTGAATCACATTCCAGTCGATAACATGATTAGCATCAGGTATATATTTCTTAAGCAATGAAACATGAAACACATTATGTATAGTCATGTTGAGTATGTGTTATATTCTTTGCACGAGTAGTAATGTCTAAGCATCTACGTCGGGCACGTAGGGGGTTTAGAGGTGGGGGGCGCTAGGCCCCCCCTCGGGGGGTGTAGGGGGGCGGAGCCCCCCTTGCGAGTGTTTGGGGGCAGCGCCCCCGACAATTTTTTTCGCACCGGGACCACATGATATTTAGGTGGTTTTTCGGCACATGGTTTTTTGCCGATGGTTTTCTATTTCCGGTTAAGGAATTAGGGTTTTGGACTAATCCAGATCATTGGGTTAGGGTTTTGGATGCCACTGGCTCCTATATGTATAATGTATTGTAAACAATGTAACACAATGTATGAATATAATATATGCTGGTTTTCCCGGTTTGGGTTTCCAGGTGAAAAATCTCTGTGTAATGTTTGTATTTGCCATTGTATATTTTCTGTTCTTTTATGAATATCAGTTTGCAGTAGATATTGTACAAGGTTAGAATTTACATTTTGGTATTAGAGCTTTATTGGCTTCAGGGGGATGCCTTTGTCGTCAAGGGTTTGTCTCGGGACTGTGATAAGCCTTGTTACAGTGGGAGATCTGCGGTATTGTTTTTCAAGTGAAAAGAAATGCCAATCAATTCAAAGATGGAGATAGAGAAGTTTAATGGGAAAAGCTTTGAGTTGTGGAAGCTCAAGATGGAAGATCTTTTGGTGGACAGAGATCAGTGGATCGCAGTAGATCCAGGTACTGCACCTACAGGAACTTCTGCAGATGACTGGAAAAAGACGGATCGGAAGGCAAAGAGAACAATTCGATTGTGTCTCTCCGATTCAGTATTACTGAATGTGTCAGAGGAAGCTACAACCAAGGATTTATGGAAAAAGTTGGGGAAGTTGTATCAGTCTAAGTCCCTGGTAAATAAACTATTCCTGAGAAAGAAGCTGTATAACTTGACGATGAGAGATGGAGACTCGGTGGCAGATCATTTGAACGCCTTCAACACTGTGGTAAGTCAGTTAGTATCTATTGATATTAAAATTTCAGATGAAGATAAATGTATCAGTTTGTTGTGTTCTTTACCAAACTCATGGGATAGTCTGGTTGTGGCCATAGGTAGTAATACAACTTCTTTGAAGTTTGAAGAAGTGGTCTC
>ML787214.1:270437-282976 GCA_009831015.1 Picea engelmannii | reverse complement strand
TTCAATATCACTTTGTGAGAGACATGATTGAAGAAAAGAAAGTATCACTGATGAAGGTGGACACTTTGAAGAATGTTGCAGATTCATTAACAAAATCTGTGAGCATTGAGAAGTTCTCTTGGTGTAGAGGATCCATGGGCATTTTTGCCCTGGATTGTTGACTATGTAACCCTGTAACCCCCTGTGTGCAAAGAAAACAACAAGTGGGAGAATGTTGGGTATGCGTTATATTCTTTGCACGAGTAGTAGTGTCTGAGTGTCTGCACAGGGTGCACAGGGGGGTTAGAGGGGGGGTGCAAGGGGGCGGAGCCCCCCACGCGAGGGTTCGGGGGCAACACCCCCGAAATTTTTTGTCGCACCGGGACGGCATATTTCCAGGACCACATGATATTCAGGTGGTGTTTCGGCACATGGTTTTTTGTCGATGGTTTTCTATTTTCGGTTAAGGAATTAGGGTTTTGGACTAATCCTGGTCATTGGGTTAGGGTTTTGGATGCCACTGGCTCCTATATGTATATTGTATTGTAAACAATGTAACACAATGTATGAATATAATATATGCTAGTTTTCCCGATTTGGGTCTCCAGGTGAAAAATCTATGTGTAATGTTTGTATTTGCATTGTATCTTTTCTGTTCTTTTATGAATATCAGTTTGCAGTAGATATTGTACAAGATTAGAATTTACAAGTCATAGATGCAGGTAATGCAAGCATGTATGCAACTGATCCAATCCTTTCCAGGATTTCAAATGGCCCACAAAATCTTGCTGCCAACTTGGCCCAACTTCCCAGCTTCAGGAAACTCCTGTTAGTTTTCACTTTCGGTAAAACATGATCACCCACTTTGAATTCTCGGTGGTTTCTGTTCTTATCAGCATAACTTTTCTGCCTATCCTGGGCAACTTTCAAATTCTGTTTAATTTTTATCATTTGGTCCTCCATCTCCTTGAGTAACTCTGGCCCAACTACTGCTCTGTCAGCTGGATTATCCCAGCTCATGGGAGTGTTGCACTTTCTTCCATAAAGTGCTTCAAATGGTCTCATCTTCAACGATGCATGATACCCATTATTGTAGGCGAATTCTACCAAATGCAGGTAGTCTTCCCATCTTGATGGTTTGTCCATCACGTACATTCTCAACATGTCCTCTATTACTCTATTCACCCTCTCTGTCTGTCCATCAGACTCAGGATGATACGATGTACTAAAATTCAGATTCGTTCTGAATCCTTTGAACAATCATTTACAGAAATTCAAGGTGAATTTCAGGTCACTATCAGACACAATCATTTTAGGAATTTTGTGCAAGCGTGCCACTTCTTTTAAGAAGATATCAGCAACATCTGTTGCTTTGTCAGTGGTTTTCAGTGGAATAAAATGGGCAACTTTTGTAAGCTTGTCCACCACAACCATGATCGAATCATGTTGCTTGCTTGTTTTGGGCAATCCTGTAATAAAATCCATGGTCACCACTTCCCACTTCCACTCAAGAATGGGCAAAGGCTACAACAACCCTGCTGGGTGCCTATACTCAACCTTAACTTTCTAGCATTCCATACATCTAGCGATGTATTCAACGATCTCCCTCTTCATACCCGGCCAAAAGTAATGGCTTTTGACTGCTTCCATAGTCTTTTGATATCCAGGGTGTCCAACATATGTCACGTTATGCATTTCTTTTAGAATCGCAAGTTTCAATTCCTGGACATTGGGTATGTACACTCTGTCTTTATACATGAGTAATCCATCAGCTTCCAAGGTGTAACTTTCCTTTTTCTGTGGTCTCTCATGTTGTTGTAGCTTTTCTACTAAGTCTCTGTACTGCAAATCAACATTTGCAGCTTCCAAAATTCTACCCTTGATATCAATCCTATACATGCTAATGGCTGAAGTATGTATGTCATGCACTTTTATACCGAGTGCATCAGCCACATTGTTTTCCTTCCCCTTGATATGCTTGATATCAAAGTTGTATTCGCACAGAAACTCTAACCGCCTACTTTGTCTAGCGTTTAAAGTCGACTGATCAAACAAATATTTCAGACCGTTGTGGTCTATTCTCAATTTGAATCTCCTTCCCATGAGGTAATGTTTCCATTTCCTCAGAGCATGGACGATTGCTGCCAGCTCCAAATCGTGAGTGGCATAATTATTTTCATGCTCTTTCAACTTCCTAGACTTATAACAGATTACAAATCCATCTTGGCTAAGAACTCCTCCCAACTCTTCCTTACACGCATCTATGCACACCACGAAATCCATATTTGGATCTGCAATCCTCAAGATTGGGGCGCTGGTTAACAACTACTTCAATTGCTGGAAATTGTTCTCACACCCTTCAGTCCACTAAAACTTTTTCTCCTTCCTTTGCAAGGAAGTGATAGGATGAGATAACTTTGAGAACCCTGCTATAAATCTTTTGTAATAGCCCGCTAGACCCATAAAGGATATAACTTCCACCACATTCCTTGGCACTGACCATTCTCGGATGGCCTCAACCTTCTCAGGATCCACAACGATCCCTTCTTCTGAAATAATTTGCCCCAAGTAATGGATCTACCTTTGGTAAAATGAGCATTTGCTCAATTTGGCATACAGTTGGTGTCCTCTCAACACTTGCAGCACCAGTCTCAAGTATTGTTCATGCTCTTCCTCTGACTTGGAATACACCAAGATATCATCCAGGAAGACTATGACAAACTTGTCTAAATAGTCCCTGAATACACTATTCATCAAGCACATAAAAACAACAGGTGCGTTTGACAGTCCAAACGACACCACTATGAACTTGTAATGACTGTACCTTTTTCTAAAGGTAGTCTTGTTGATGTCCTCATCCTTTATTCTTACCTGGTGATATCCCGATCTGAGATCTATCTTCGAAAATATTTTCGCACCCTTCAACTGATCGAAAAGATCATCGATCCTCGATAGAGGATACTTGTTCTTGGCAGTTACCTTGTTCAACTGCCGGAAATCAATGCACAACCTCAATGTCCCATCCTTCTTCTTCACAAACAGGACCGGGACACCCCAAGGTGACACGCTGGGGCGAATGTACCCCTTCTTTAGAAGCTCTTCAAGCTGCAATTGCAACTCTTTCATCTCTGGCGTACTCATTCTATAAGGAGCTTTCGACACTGGAGCTGCTCCAGGCATCAAATTTATAGAAAAATTGATGTCTCTCTTTGGAGGTAGTCCAGGTACCTCCTTAAATACGTCTTTGAACTCTGTGAGTACCTCATGGTCTCCAATCCTTGAGACTTCATCTCTGGATGCTTCCTCCACACAGGCAACAAATAATTGACAGCCTTTTCTGTAGCACTTCTTCAGCTGCATGGCTGAGATTTCTCTTACAGCCACAGCTCTGGGAATTCCTTGGACTGTTTTCTGATTCCCCTCCTCATCCAGGCATGTAAACTTCTTGTTACGATAGTCTAGGAGGGCATGGTGCTGGTCCAACCAGTTCATTCCAATTAAACAGTCATAAGAGCCTAAAAGCGGAATATTCAATTCAGCCTTCGTGCTTAGTCCTTTCATGTCCACAGGACAGGACTTCACCAACTCAGCGACTTTCCTCTTGGTTCCTATAGCCAACTGTACTAACCAAGACTTTTCATGTTTGCTTATTGATAAATGCAAACTTTCCACCACCCTAGGATCTACATAACTATGGCTAGCCCCTAAATCGATTAAAATAATAAATGGTCGGTTGTTAATCATACCTTCCACTTTGATCATGTGCGATTGAAATTCTGCTTGCTTGTTGTCCAGGGATGCGTAGATCCTTGGCATTCTGCTGCCCATATCCTCCATTGTTTCAGCTCACTAAACATTGTGGACGGTTCTCTCTTTATCTTTTTTGTTGGGGCAGTCTCGGTACCTATGGTTTCCTTTACAGCCCCAACACTCCATAGGTGGCGGTCTGGGCATTTGTTCACCCACTTCAACCTTCCTGGGCTCTCTAAAGGATGGTTGTCCCTGAGGATTGTTTCTGAAAAAGGGAGGCTTGTTTCCCTTCAGCCTCTACTCTTTCCTGAACTTCTTTTGATCATCCCAAGCCTTCCGAAAAGTAGGCCTTTCTCTTTGCTGTTCATACAAGCATTTTTCCCTTCTTATTGTTTCTTCCATAGTCTTGGGATCATCATACTGGAGCTTGTCACTAATGGAAGGTGGAAGTCCACTCAGATATCTCTGAATCTTGACAGCCTCATCTTTGATGAATGGGACATACTTCAGTAGTTTCAAAATCCTTCATTCATATTCATCAATGGTCATGCTACCTATCTTGAGTTCAAAGAACTCCTACACCTTTCTATCATAGTATCTTTTAGTCAGGTATTTCTTCTCGAAATACCTCTTGAAATCCTTCCAAGTGACATCTTTCTCTCTGATGTGTTGCACCTACACAAACTGATCCCACCACATGGATGATTTTCCTTTCAATTGATACATCGCAATTCTTCCTTCTGCATGAGCAGAATAATTCTGCAATTGGAAATATTTCCTCATGCCAAGCAACCAGGTTTCGACATCTTCCTCCTTCTTATGTTCTCCATCGAACGTTGGTGGCTTGATCTTGTTCATCTCTCCCTTCAATTCATCCACTCCAGATATTCGTTGTTTTCTGGTAAGGGACGGGCTTGAACTACTGTGTGCCTCCCTACTTGAATGCTTTGGGGAGCGACGATGATGTCTGCTACCACTCCTCGATCTTCTTCTCCTCTCAGGGGTTCTGACACTTCTTGATCTTCTTTTCCTCTCAGGGGTCCTGCGACTCTCTGTCTTGCTGGAGTCACTCCCCTTCTCCAATTTCCTTTCTATTATTTCCAGGCTCTTCAACATTTTTAAGTTGAATTCACCCTGTTGATCCCTGACCCTCATGATATTTTGGCTATCATGTCAGCGAGCCTAGGCATCTTTCTACAATCTTTCAATGAGTTTCATCATATGTCCTTCCTTATCCATCTATTTTCCGTGCCCATTAGAGTTTGATCCTTCGATTCCCAAGTTGACATCCCTTTCGACCCTTTCGTCCTCTGTTTTGGAGGCAATCTGTACCTCTTCCATTTGTATACTCATATGTCCTGACACTCGTTGAATTCTGCACACACAACGTGCAGTCAACTGGAGTTTTTCAGGCCTTATCCCTTAATAAAAACCCGCAACATTCAATAACCAACGTGAATAAGAAAACGTTTCAAATTCACTAAGTTTTCTGAGCCCTGCTTGGCTCTTCAAATTTTTGGGACTTCGAGACTTCAATTTTCGGGGTTTTTCTCCACGAGGATCCAACAGTTAAATCCTCGACAGTTCTTATGTCCTTCAAAAATTTTGGGATTTCGAAACTTTGGTGTTTCAGGTTTCGGGTCTTCGGTACTCGAGAGTTCACAATGCAGTGACTCCCAACCCCATGTCACTCCAACTCCTGAATTCTGAAATTTCGATTTACTTTACTCTCCAGGCCCACAGCACATCTTTCACCCTTAACCACGGTGGCGCGTGGTACATTCAAGAGGGTCCACATCACCTTCAGTGACGTCATATGGTCCCACCATTCTCGCTTATCTTCTCGACTCACTAGCACGTGGTACACACCCATGTGTCCACGTCCATTCCAAGGCAATCCAACGGTTAGACTTCTCTCAGATCTATGGCGCAGATCTTTTCGGCGTTTCGGGCATTGGAAGTTCGTGCAACCACACATCTCGAACTTCCGTTTGCTGAAATTCTGAAATTATTGTCTACTCTTCCACTTGATCCAATGGTCAAGTTCCTCTCTTACGATCTACGGTGTAGATCATTTCAGAATTTCGGGTTTCGCTATTTCGTGACTTGCGAAACAAGGTTCTTCCCTTTTGGTTTCCCGGGTGCCGAAATGTCGTCTGACAACCACGTGTCCCTCCGATGGACGGTCCTGACAAATTCAGGATTTCGCGTATCGCGATTTCCACGTTCCTATGCAACTCCAAAGGGTTTTTAAACCCTACGCACGTTTTTCAAATCTGACGGTCACGAGGGTTCTCCTTTTTCCCGAACAGATCCTACGGCTTCAACACTTCTGGTGTGGATTCCTCTCTCTCTGTGGCCAGATGCCACCCCGGTTGTGGTTTCATAACACCGCTACACCTCCTGAGCTTGGTAACACGGTCAAGTAACTCCTTGACACTCAGGAGCATTCAAAGGTCCGAAATTGGTCCTCCAGACACAATTTCTTCTCAAACACTCGGTCCAAAGACCACTCAACTGGCCCATCTAGGCTCAGCATCGAAACCTTGGCTCTAATACCAAACTATAACGCTCCCCCGGTCGTCATCCCTCTAGTCGGGTAAACGCTATTGTGCGGAATAACAATCTCATACTTAATTCTATATATAAGACATGCATTTAAGCAAATGAAACACATTTAAACTCGGAGTAACCATAAACATTACTGCTATTATAAATAATCAATGGCTTTAACATTAATTTGTATGCACAACAGAATACATGATAAATATAAATACACAGACCTGCAGAAAAGTAATTAAAACATCATCTGGTACTTATGTTGAAACGGTGGTAATTCCACCAACCAGGTGCAGGTCTTCCACGAACCTCCTAGCCTTAGACCACACTGCTCATCAATCTCAACAATGGGTCACCCCTGAGATGGGACTAAGCTCCACCCCCAAGGCAAGGAATCCTAGGCTAGGTTGAGGTTACAGGGTAAACACGCAGTCACAAGGAAGGAATTCTTTTCCTGGAACCACTCATACTCACTACTCACATACTCTCCTTCCCCACATGCCTGCTCCACCCCAGGATTATACACCTTCTCTGTCACCTAGACAGTCCTTTGGCTGCTAACCTCCCTTGCCTTGGGTTTCAGCAACAGACCGGACCGGAATTCCCCAAGCTCTGTGGCAGCTATAGGGTTCCTTCCAGGAGTTCTCTCCTTCCTCTGCGCACTCTCTCACTTGGAGAGAGTCGCTCACAGGCCCAACAACCTGTTCTTCCAACTTCAACCACCTCTCTCACCTCCTCTCTCACCTGGAGAGAGTGTTGTACAAACTGGTCAACAAAACACACAGGATCAAACACTACACGTCCACCACAATCAACGAGAATCCAGACAAAAACACTCCAGGGAAGCTACAGATAGGTGCAATAGCATAACCAGGCTTAGTAGGGATGGGACACTTCCATTTTCTCAATCTGGAAACATGGGATAGACTCACACTCTGTATTCTCAGGGATTCATGACGATTTTTCCGCACAGGGGTCGATTCAGACTCCACGATTTAGAACAGAGAAGGGGTGTACCGGCTTTCTAAAACAAACACAGACTTTTTCCCAAAATCAACATAGGCTTCTAGTTCAAGGGATGTACGGTTCAGAAGATGCACGAGGTCTCTTCTAGAGGTCGAACCGGTTCATGCTCAGATGGTCGGGTAGAATGGAGGAGAACCCCCCACCACGGGCTCATCTCAGCCATTTTATTTGCATGGGCTTGGGTTGACACTAGTCACCTGTGAAGTTGCATGCTTCCATCAGCATGCATTCCTCCCACCATTTGGAAGTCACATGTCCTTCCAAAAGAACTTAGGATGAAAACATATTATTCACATGTCTTTTTGGAATAATATTAAAATATTATTCCCAAAACTTAATCCCTTAGGCTTAGCCCCTAGGCTCCACACTTAGCCCCTCTTCCCACCTTCCACCCCCTAATCCCTTGCCCACTCTGTGGAAGCTTAGTCCCCCATCACTCATTCATCGTGGTCAGTCTGCACGCGGTGGTGTTTATATTTTATTAATGTTCTACATTGATACATGTACAAAATCTGGCTCTTGGCCTTCAACCCTTAGGCTCTCTGGAATAACAATCACATAAGCCCACCAGCTTATATAAACTTAGCTCATCATCCTATAAAACATTTTTACAACTCATTTCGTAAACAAGATTTACAACTGGGCTCAGCCTTGGGGACATTACATAGAAGATAGAGAAATATGAATACCAAGAAAAATAATGTTGATCGATAGAGGCAATACCGGTAAAGCAATCGAGAGCATGTTTTTCAATGCAAGCAATCCCTATAATTTTCAAGAAAAATATAAAACAAACAACAAATATTATTATGAGTAACTCAAAAATAGGACCACCCCTACAATTCAACAAAATATGTTCTTCATCGGTCCATGTGGATGAGGTATAAAAAATAATCAAATAATAGGGGAGAGTGCAGATCCTAGTAAAGTCCTTCACTGGTCAAGATGCTCGATGGTGGGAAACCCATTCCCCCCGCTTACAAACATGGACTAATGGTACATTATATTTTGTCGAACAATTCGATGGGAAAAAAATAACCACGAGATTCAACATCCCAACCTTTAAACATGGGTTCAATCCAATAACTCACATTTACTAGTATGAAAATGAATGGAGAAGAGTGGGATACAGGGATGAAAGAGTACAATGGCTATACATGTTTCCCAGCACGTTGGATGGCATACCACACAAGTGGTATAAAATCAAAGAGGCATGTGACCATACATTTAATTGGAACGAAATAAAGGAAAATTTCATAAGATAATTTGAATTCATTTTGAAAGAGGCACATCTGCAAGAATTAACACAAGAAATAAAGAACTTTCTCGAAAAACAAAACCCTAATTAATTTCAAAAAAAAGACAAGATAAAACTTGATATATGGTCGACGTTGACTTGCAACTTCGTATCGAATTAAGATCAAGATAATATAGGCACTCTTCAAGTGGACATGGAAAATGAAATTTTCTAGGACAAAGATTTAGATGGAGAAAAATCCACCCAAGAATAAACAACTATGTGAAGACAATCTTCACAGTATCAAAGGAAGATAAGGAGGACCTAGAAAAACTTGATTTACCACCAAGCTACTATGAGGTTATTGAAGGTGAATAATAATTAGATGAATCTAAACCGCTAGAATGGATGGATGCGGAAATAAAAATGAGAGGATTCTTAATTATGATAGATGGTCGACCAAAAATGGCAAGGATGGGTGACTATTGGTTAAACAAGTAGACAATAGAAATAGTCAACCTACTGCATGAATATCAATATGTTTTCCTCATGAATCCAAGTATTTGAAAGGACTTATACAAGAGATGGTGGATATGAAAATCAACCTCATACCAAGGTCTAAACCTATCAAGAAACAACCATACAAATTATCCCACAAGTAAAAACTCGTTGTACAAAAAGAGATTGAGGAAATGTTATTTGTTGGCATTATTTAACACATAAAAAATTCTGAATGGGCAATTCCAATGGTCATGTAGCCTAAAAATTACAACCCAAATAAATTGAGAATATGTGTCGACTTCAGAGGCCTAAATAAGCTAACTATAACCGATCCATTCTCAACATTGTTCACAGACATAATCATCAATGAAGTCACTAGACACGAATGTTATTCCTTCATAGAGATCTTCTCCAAATATAATCAAGTCCCAATCGCAAAACAGGACCAAGAAAAAAGACTTTTGTATCTGAATTTGGATCATTTGCATATAGTGTGATTCCCTTTAGACTAAAAAAAGCACTAACAGAATTTTCAAGGATAGTGGTAAAATATTTTTAAGAATATATTTATAAATAAATGGTTACCTATTTTTACAATTGGACAATAAACAACTTAATAAAGTACCACATACAATGTCTCAAGATGATTCTATAAAGTTGTCGATAGATTCGCCTATCCTTGAATAGCAAGAAATTCATATTTTCCGCCCCAATTGGCATCCTACTTAGGCACATTGTAAGAAAAGACGAAATTAAAGTCGGCATGGAAAAAATAAAGGTAATCCTCAACTTGAAATCTTTGGTAAATCAAAAGAAAATCAAAAACTTCCTTGGATATACATGATATGATAGAAAATTCAACTAGCATTACTGTAGCATGACATTTCCAATTGACAAGCTTCTTTGAAAATAATTCCAATTTAATTGGAGCCAAGAGTGCAATAAGTCCTTCAAGTTATTGAAAAGAAAATTGGTAGAAGCATTGATACTATGATTTCTAGGCTGGATAAGAAAATTTCACGTCCATGTTGATGCATCAAATGTTGATGTGGGATCATTCCTAGCACAGTCATATGACGACATGATCAACCATCCCAATGCATATGCCAGTCGAAATATTAATAAAGTGGAATGCAACTATTTACCAACAAAAAGAGAAGTGTTAGCTATGATCTTCGCCCTGTAGAAATTTTGGCATTACTTACTACAAAATCCATTCACATTTTTCAAAAATCATGAAGCTCTTAGGTATCTAGTAAGAAAACCCATCCACCTAGGAAAAATATGTCGATGGCTACTATTGTTTCAAGAATTTGACTTTGACATAGTAGTCCGACTGGGAAAAAAGAACGCCATCCCAAATCATCCATCTCAACATGAAACAAGGGAAGATCCAATGGGGACAGATGATAATTTACCTTATGCACACTTGTTTTGAGTTGAAGCCGCTCACAAAGAGCTAGAACAAATAGTGAATTTTTTGGAGGAAGGAAATGGTCTTGATGATCTTCCAACAAACAAAAAGAAGATTCTAGCACTAAAAGAATCACCATTCACTCTCATGAATGGATACTTATATAAGTTAAGAGGCAATGATATTTTAAGAATATGTGCCTTGGAACATGAAAGAAAAGACATTATTAATGAGGCTCATGTTGTCCTTGCAGAAGGTCATTATCAAGCTAACACAACATCCCAGAAGATATTTCAGGTAGGCCTTTGGTGGCCAAATTTATATAGATATTGTCGAGAACAAGTGAAAAAATGTGACAAGTGCCAGGAGATGGGTCAACCTATTTGGAAAAAAAAAATGCCCCTACACCCATTAAACCTTAATTTATTATTTGAAACATGGGATATTGAATTTGTGGGTCCATTCTAATCCAGGTGGATATCGGTGGCCACCCACCTTTTCCAACTGGCTCAAAACAGTTTTCTGGCAATTTTGGTAATTTACTATTTTTAGCAGTTTTTAACTTTCAAGGCCATTTTGAGGGCCTTAATGAAGGTTTTTTGGGATAGATGTTCTCAATGATAGACGAAGGCTCTAATTGATCCCCCTAAATGACTCTCCTCGATGATACCTTTGTTGAAATATTGTAACTGCAAAGAGTATTCTTAATATTTTTGATATATTATTTATAGGATCAATCCCCATTGTGGATTGATCATGTCGGTTATTGTAATAGGACCAAATCCCCTTTTGCGGATTGGTCAATAGAAAATTATAATAGAAAGAATAAGAAGTCTGCCCCAATAGTTAATAAGAAGACCCAAAAATATAATAAAGGTGGGTTTACCCACCCAGTTGGAGAAGTCGACCCTGCCAGTGAAAAGACACTTCACACGTGCTAGACTTGTATAAATAAAGAAGGCTAGCACCTCACTTGGATATAACTCACTTGCTCAATTTGAGAGACAAGTTATGATCTGTTACCGACAAAGGAGAGAGAGAGTGGCACATATCTTGGGAGATGACTTTATGTTTTAGTATAGAGATCTCTTGGCATTGTATTGGCTATCTATATTAAGGAAGTTTTGTTGGGTTTTCTTCCCCTAGAGGGTTTCCCAGGATAAATGTTGTGTCTCTTGTGATTGTGTATTTCTCAGTGATCTTGGATTATGCTATTGTTATCTAATGAAATGCAAAAATCTATAATAATGGCTTAAACATTAACATGGTATCAGAGCCAAGCTGAAGGAATCATATTTCGCAAGAGGAAAAACGTCACTGTTGCAGTACCTGCAAATTAGGGTTTTTCAAAAGTGAATCTTTCCAGCCCTAAAACTATCTAGAAAGTTGCGCCCTCCCCTAAGGATCAATTTGGCATCATCAGCGCACCTTTTCAGTGGTTGGATCTTCTAGAAAGTGAAACACTAGTTTCACAAAGTACCAGAAAACCAGAGTACCAAAAGCACCAGAGTACCAAAAGTACCAGAAAACTAGAAGCACCAGTCCAGAAATCTACAGATCAAGTTTGAGGGGGTAAAAGTTGGATTTTCAAAATTCTGAGTACACCAACATACTCGCCTCAAATCAACGCATCTATTCCCTAGATCGAAATTTCAAAAATTTGAAGTTTGAAAAATTAGGGTTTCCTCATAAAACCCTAAGTTGCAGTTGCAGTTGCAGTTTCAGAACCAGTTGCAGTTGCAGCATCAGTTGCAGTTGAAGCATCAGTTGCAGTTGCAGCCGTAAGACCAGTTGCAATCACCCTTGAAGTTTTCTTAAGAGTTGGTAATGATTATCGCTGCTACCAAATTGAGCCACTACCTGCAAATGTCATCAGAGGTATATACTCACATATGTTTAATGGTTAAACCCTAAAGAGTATTTGTAGGAAAAGGGATCTCTTGCCATAGATCCAGAAGGATCTCAAGATCCAACACATTCAGAGGAATGATGCAACCCAGGTGTGATTATTCTGATATGCATTTATTTGTCATGACATTATTAGTGTTGCATGTTGAAGCTATGATCAAATTA
>ML787214.1:256722-270382 GCA_009831015.1 Picea engelmannii | reverse complement strand
GATCTCTTGCCATAGATCCAGAAGGATCTCAAGATCCAACACATTCAGAGGAATGATGCAACCCAGGTGTGATTATTCTGATATGCATTTATTTGTCATGACATTATTAGTGTTGCATGTTGAAGCTATGATCAAATTATTAGTAGGATTAAAAGTTGATCACAGAGCTTATCCTCTAACCTAAACTTTTGTCAAGATAGTGTATTGTCTCAATATAGAAGACAGGTTGAAGAAAACACTCGTCACTTGAGTGAAGGAGACCTGGAAGAAAAGCAAGCACTCATTCTTGAGGACAAGGCTCCAGGTTTGACCAATCAAGTTTAATAAGATTCAAAGGTACACATGACAAGCTGATGACTATAGTTGAGATAGCAGTCGTCATAAAGTATTATACTTGATAGCATGTGATCTTGTAGAAGTATATGTTTTGCCTGATACAACTAAACAGCTCCTCTAAGAGAAACCTTGTGTGTTAGTTCCAGGTTGCCATGGAAGAATGCTTGGTCACAACACTATGAGAGTGTTGACCTCATTTCGTATTGTATTCCTTACCTTTAATCTTTGCTTCAGATAAATTATAAGTGATAGCTCTAAATGAGCTACTAGGATGATTATTCGTGCTATTGTTTTATATTATCAGAGGGATATTACTCTTACTTGTTGTTTTGCTGACCTTGCTCCAGGTCACATGTAATAACCCTGAGGAAGCTATGGTGAAGGTTGCAGAAGGCAACATGATAAAGAAGAGACCATAGATGAAGCAATCATCATTGGAAAAGAAGAAGGTAGCTTGCATAAGCTAAAGGGTTACTCAGAAGTTTCCATGACCCACACCATTGAAGAATCTTGGCATAGAAGATTAGCTACAAGGCATTACCATACATATGCAAAGCGGTCACAGGTTTACCAGAACTCAAAGGTGATCATGAAGGTGTATGCAATGGATGTGCATAAGGGAAGAACATCAAGAAACCGTTTCCAAAGAGGGACGACAAGACAAAAGGAGTCCTAGAACTCATCCATTCAGATGTGTGTGGCCCAATGCCATCATCCTCCATTAGTGGGTATGTACACTATGTATCATTCATTTATGATTACTCTCGTAAGACCTGAATATATTTGAAGAGTTCAAGGAATTCAAAGCCCTTGATAAAGAACCTTTCTGAAAGAAAGATTAAGATACTCAGGTCAGATAATGGAGGAGAATATGCCTCAAAAGAGTTTGTGAACTTCTACAAAGATGTTGGAATCAAGAGGGAACTCACTACTCCCTATAATCCCCAACAAAAAGGTGTAGCTGAACGGAAGAATAGAACCGTGATGGAAGCTATGAAGATCAAGATATTCCTATGTGCTTATGGGCAGAAGAAGCGATGGAAACTATTTATGTGCAGAACCAATTATCCCATAGTGCACTTGAGCTCAAGAAACTGGAAGAGGTGTTCACCGGAAAGAAGCCAGAGGTAAGCCATCTCAAAATATTTGGTTGTCCAATGTTTATTCATATGCCTAAAGAAAAGAGAAACAAGTTGGACCCTTCGGGAAAGAAGGGAATATTTGTGGGATACTGTGAGGTCTCCAAGGCCTTCAGAATCTATATACCAGCTCAACATCACATTGAGATCCGTAAGGATGTGACCTTTTGATGAAGATGTAGCACTCAAGAAATCTAAAATATGCCAGCTTGAAGAGGTATATGAAGAGGAACTCGTAATCCCCAATACTGCAATGAGGGAGGTTCCCAGAGATGCAGAACCAGAGAGGGAAGTCGTAACTTCCCCTGATGAGGAACCTCTTGAAGACCATGATGTAACAGAAGTTCAAGAACCTCCTCAAATGTCCTTCTCCCATAAAAGAAAGCCTACTTGGGAAAGAGAGCTTATTCAAGATGGAGAGAAGTATGGTGTTTCAGAAGGAACCTCGAGACAGGTGAAAAGACCAAAGCCATTCTCCAGTTACACGGCTTTGATGTGTGATTTCCTAGATGAGGAGCCTACCTACTTTGAAGAAGCCATTCAAAAGAAGGAATGGGCAGATGCCATGACAGAGGAATACCAATTCATAATGAAGAACTAAGTATGGGAAATAGTTCCCAGATCGAAGAATAAAGATGGGGTATCCTACAGATGGCTCTTCAAAATAAAACATGCTGCTAATGGAAGTATTGAGAAGTATAAAGCAAGATTTGTCGCTCGTGGCTTTTCCCAGAAGGAAGGCATTGACTATGAAGAGACATTCGGTCCTGTAGCCAGATACACTTCGATCAGGACCATCATAGCTCTTGCAGCTAAGAGGAAGTGGAAGTTGCACCAGATGGACGTGAAGACAACTTTCCTAAATGGTGTCATCAAAGAGGAAGTGTATATAGAGCAACCTCAAGGATTTGAGGTTGAAGATAGGAAGCCTC
This sequence comes from Picea engelmannii, assembly GCA_009831015.1. NCBI lineage: Eukaryota > Viridiplantae > Streptophyta > Pinopsida > Pinales > Pinaceae > Picea > Picea engelmannii. The sequence continues at coordinate 267,975 of ML787214.1, read as the reverse complement.
ATGTCTGCAAATTGAAGAAATCCTTATACGGATTGAAGCAAGCTCCTAGAGCTTGGTATGGCCATATAGATAGTTTCTTGACGAGCTTAGGCTTTACCAAGAGTAAAGCAGACTCAAATATCTACTTCAAAATTATGGATAATGAGCAAGTAATATTACTGCTATATGTGGATGACTTATTCATAACTAGAGAAGAAAATCTCATCGTTGAATGTAAAAGGAGACTTGCCTCTGAATTTTAAATGAAATACCTTGGCCTAATGCATTATTTCTTAGGTCTTGAGGTATAGCAGAGTCCAGAGAGGATCCTCCTTAACCAAGGGAATTACACAGTCGAGATCTTAAAGAGATTCGACATGCTGGAATGAAAACCCATGAATACACCCATGGAAGCGAAGCTGAAGCTGCTAGTTGATACTTCGTCAGATTTGATTGATGCCACACTATACAGACAGATTATTGGATCGTTGATGTACCTGACGAACACCAGACCAGAAATTTGTTTTGCTGTGAACACCTTGAGTCAGGTTCTGGTAGAAACTAGACATGTTCACCTAGTGGTTGCAAAACATGTGATGAGGTACCTTAAAGGTACATTAGATTGTGGTCTTAGTTATGACGGAGATCATAATTTCACATTGAGTGAATACAATGATTTAGATTGGGCAGGAAGCGTTGCTGACAGAAAAAGCACTTTCAGATGTTGTTTCAGTTTGGGATCAGCCATGATTTCATGGCAAAGTAGGAAGCAATCCAATATTTCTCTCAGCACAACAAAAGCAGAGTACATTGCCGCATGTTCTTCTAGCTGCGAAGCTATATGGCTTCGAAAGTTGTTGACCGGTCTATTTGACCTAGAGATGGAAGCAACCACGATCCTATGTGACAACCAGAGATGCATAAAGATGACAGAGAATCCTGTATTCCATGACAGGTCGAAGCACATAGAGATTCGCTATTATTACATCCATGACATGGTGCAAAGAGAAGCCTTGAAGCTCCTGTATGTTAGCACATATGAACAGTTTGTTGATGTGTTGACCAAACCTCTATCTCATGTAAAGTTTGAACACTTTCGAGATAAGCTTGGTATAGTCCGAAAGGACCCTCCCTGAAAGGGGGAGTATATATGATTCCTTGCTTCTGACCTCGTTGTTAGATGTAAAGCAAGATGATTCCTTGCTTCTGACCTGACTCTTATACGTAAAGAAAGATGATTCCTTGCTTCTGACCTCATTGTTAGATGTAAATCAAGATGATGTGTGTGTTCCTTGCTTCTGACCTCGCTGTTAGACGTAAAGCAAGATGATTCCTTGCTTCTGACCTCATTGTTAGACATAAAGCAAGATGATGTGTGTGTTCCTTGCTTCTGACCTCGCTGTTAGACGTAAAGCAAGATGATTCCTTGCTTCTGACCTCACTGTTAGACGTAAATCAAGATGATTCCTTGCTTCTAACCTCGCTGTTAGATGTAAAGCAAGATGATTCCTTGCTTTTGACCTCGCTGTTAGACATAAAGCAAGATGATGTGTGTGTTCCTTGCTTCTGACCTCGCTGTTAGACATAAAGCAAGATGATTCCTTGCTTTTGACCTCATTGTTAGATGTAAAGCAAGATGATGTGTGTGTTCCTTGCTTCTGACCTCGTTGTTAGACGTAAAGAAAGATGATTCATTGCTTCTAACCTCGCTTTTAGACGTAAATAAAGATGATTTGTGTGTTCCTTGCTTCTGACCTCGTTGTTAGACGTAAAGCAAGATGATTCCTTGCTTTTGACCTCACTGTTAGACGTAAAGCAAGATGATGTGTGTGTTCCTTGCTTCTGACCTCGATGTTAGACATAAAGAAAGACGACTCCTTGATTCTAACCTCGTTGTTAGACGTAAAGCAAGATGATGTGTGTGTTCCTTGCTTTTGACCTCGCTGTTAGACGTAAAGCAAGATGATTCTTTGATTTTGACCTAGTTGTTAGACATAAAGCAAGATGATGTGTTCCTTGCTTCTGACCTAGTTGTTAGACATAAAGCAAGATGATGTGTTCCTTGCTTCTAACCCAGTTCTTAGACGTAAAGCAAGATGATGTATACCTTGCTTCTGACCTAGTTGTTAGACGTAAAGCAAGATGTGACTTGCACTGAGCTACCAGCTTAACAGCTGTGACATAGAGCCAGTCTAGTATTGTGATGGGCCAGCCTAGTGCTGTGATGAGGTATCATTTTTTTATACTGATACGTATTGATGCAGATAATGATGGCATTCTTTCGAGAATGACGATGTTGTCGATGAAGAAAACTTTCGATGATTTATAGATACGCCAACCAAGATGATATTGATGATGTTGTCCTCCCACCTGATGTTGTTGATGATGCTTTCCTCTCTCTCTCGCATGATGTTGCTGAAGAATACCCTTCTTGTTAAGGGGGAGTGTTGAAATATTGTAACTGCAAAGAGTATTCTTAATATTTTTGATATATTATTTATAGGATCAATCCCCATTGTGGATTTATCATGTCGGTTATTGTAATAGGACCAAATCCCCTTTTGTGGATTGGTCAACAGACAATTATAATAGGCAGAATAAGAAGTCGGCCCCATCAGTTAATAAGAAGACCCAGAAATATAATAAAGGTGGGTTTACCCACCCAATTGGAGAAGTCGACCATGCCAGTGAAAAGACACTTCACACGTGCCAGACTTGTATAAATAAAGGAGGCTAGCACCTCACTTGGATATAACTCACTTGCTCAGTTTGAGAGACAAGTTCTGATCTGTTACCGACAAAGGAGAGAGAGAGTGGTGCATATCTTGGGAGAGGACTTTATGTTTTAGCATAGATATCTCTTGGCATTGTATTCGCTATCTATATTAAGGAAGTTTTGATGGGTTTTCTTCCCCTAGAGGGTTTCCCAGAATAAATGTTGTGTCTCTTGTGATTGTGTATTTCTCAGTGATCTTGGATTATGCTATTGTTATCTAATGAAATGAAAACATCTATAATAATGGCTTAAACATTAACAACCTTTCCAATGAGATATCGTGCACCTAAAACGGATATCGTATGAAAAAGTTACCACCCCGGGAAGTTGATGTACTAACTTACCCAAATGGAGCCCACATGGCTTTTGGCGCTTTATCTCCTAGGGATAGGTTTTTGGATGTCTAGGGTTTTTTACATTCCTATTTATTTTAAAAATTCCTTCAGAGCCTCATTGTAATCATCTTCTTGCGAATGAGCCCAATCCTCACATCTCTTCTCAGAGATAAGCCGCCACCATTCCAACAAGTTTGTTTTCAATTGCATTTTCAGTTTTAGCTTATTTCATTATTGAATAGAAAACCAATTTTATTGTATCTATGTTATTTTGTGTTAAGAACATGTTAATAATATGTAATCATTTCGTTCTTCTCATAAAATGTAGATCAGTGGTATCAGAGCGGTCTGATCGTTGTTTTGTTAATGCATGTCCCCAACGAGGTCAGAGTACAAAGAGTTGGTCTCGAGATTGTTTCTCTTAAGGAAAAAAGATCTTGTATGCCCAAGCGACCTCTCATGGTAGGAGAAAAAAAAGATGATGGGATAGGAGATCCTTTTAAAATGTTGCTTGATGAATCCCTCACACAAAAGAGGAACGAAATGATGGATAGTTTCACGCAAATCCTTCGGCGGCTACCAACAGGCGACGCATCTTCTTCGAGCAGAGGCGCCGCCCCCTTCAAGGTACAAATAAACTTCGATATTCCTATATTTGAAGGTCAGATAGACATAGATGATGTAGACAAGTGGTTGAATCTACTAGAAGGGTATTTTTTTGTCCATAACTTTTCGAATAGAGAAAATATTACGTTTACGCTCCTCAAAGTCGTTCCCCATGTCAAATATTGGTGGGAAAATTTCTGTGAGAAAAAGGAAATAGAGGAACCCTCATTATTTACATTCATAGCCACCTGGGAATCCTTCAGGGATGTTATTAAGGAACAATACTACCCTGTCAAAAGTTATGATGACTTGTATACCAAATGGACCACATTGCAGGAAGAAAGAGACCAAGCAGTGCCAGATTTCACAAATATCTTCCATACCTTGCGCATCAAGCTGGGTATCAAACATTCAAAGTGACAGCTAGTGCTCAAGTATCACTGTGATTTGCATAGATACATCCATACTGAAATGGAATTTTTGGAAATCTCATCCTTGGGCGTGGCCTACCGATATGTCGTCAAAATCGAGCAGAAGCTCAAACAAAAGACATGGCAATTTTGGCCTGGGAACCCCTCACAACAAAAGCCCGAAAAGGGAGGCCCAAACCCACAGAAAAAAGGATAGAGAAAATATGGACAGTATCAAGACAACCATTCCAATCCATAAGAAAAGAAGGACACCAAAAAGAAAAAGAAAGATACCGTGAAGTGGTGCGACTTCCATAAGAGCCTTTGGAATAACACTTCTGACTACCACTCAAAGCAGTCGTTGGTGGCTGAAGTGAAAGCCTCTTAATCAGATGCAGGTTCTGAATCTAAGTCAAAACCAGAAAGGGGAAAACGGATCATTGATGTGGAACCCAGTGCCACCGTTGCTACCACCAAGCTCTAGCCTAGTGAACTAGATGAGCCAAAAGAAGGAGAGCACCTCTTCCATTCACAGATGTGGGTAAAAGGCACCCCGTTGCACTTCATCGTTGATAGTGGTAGCTAGAAGAACCTCATCTCAACAGAGGTCATCAAGTGACTGGCCCTACCGACAATGTTGTACCCACAACCCTACACCATTGGATGGCTCCGCCAAGAAATTGATCTCCGCGTCAGCCAACAGTGTCGATTGTCGTATGGCATCAAGCCCTTCAAAGACAAGGTATTGTGTGATGTTTCTCCTCTCGAAGTTTGTGATGTTATTTTGGGCCAACCTTATTTATGGAAACGTCATGTATATGAGTCTAGGCCTTGTAGTGTTATTATTACTTTGAACAGGAAATTGTACAGGATACCCGAGGCAGTCCCACCTAGTGTTATTTCCTTGATCTCTACTAAGAAATGCAGGAAGGTCATCTCTCAGACAAGGCAGTTTGTCTTCTTCATGATTCACTCTTAGAATGAGAAAAATATCACAGCCACATCCAGGGTCTCTATGGCCGACCTCTCCACACAGCAGAAGCAAGTAGATAAGTTTGTGGAAGAATATTCAGATATCTTCTCCTCACCTACCAAGGTACCTCTGCACTACCAGGTCAAGCACCCTATAGAACTGATCCCCAACGCATTGCTGCCCAATGGGCCAGTCTATCACCACTCTTTGCTACAGAATGAGGAGATCAAGCAATAGATCCAAGAATTGCTCCACAAGGGGCACATCCGTCCTAGCTCATCACCTTGCGGAAGCTCAATCGTGTTGGTACAGAAGAAAGATGGAACCTAGCGACTCTGCATTGATTATCGAGATCTAAATACAAACATAGTTAGAAACCGGTACCCGATTCCCTGAATCGACGACCTCCTTGATCAAATCATGGGGGCGAAATACTTCCGTAAGATTGATCTGAAGTATGGATACCACCAGGTCCTGATAGAACATACATATGTATGGAAGACCACCTTCAAGTCAAAGGAATGCCTTTTTGAATGGTTGGACATGCCCTTTGGTTTGAAAAATGCTCCAACCACTTTCATGAGGATGATGGACGATATCCTGAGACCATTCACCAATAATTTTTTAGTGGTGTATCTGGATGACATTCTCATTTACAACAAGACTTGTGTTGAACACTTGCAACATATTCAACAGGTTCTGCACACCCTACGGCAGCACAAGCTATACGCCAACTTGGAAAAATGCTCCTTCGGCATGGAAAAGGTCCATTACCTGGGCTACATCGTTGATCAACATGGCGTACATGTGGATCCAGCCAAGATCCAAGTCATCTGTGATTGGCCAGCCCCAACCACACTCACTGAGCTTTGGAGCTTCTTAGGCCTTGCCAAATTCTACCGCAGGTTCGTGTTGGGATTCTCCCATATTACAGGGCCCTCAACCAAATAACCAGGGGTGGTGGTAAGGTGAAATTTGCGTGGGGATGGTCCTAACAATAAGCGTTCGATGATTTGAAGTAACGCTCGTGCTCAACCCCAATACTTTCACTACCAGACCTGCAACAACCCTTTGAGATCGAGACATATGCTTCAGACTATGCCGTGGGCGCCATTCTCACTCAGCACGGTCACCTCGTGGCCCATAATAGTGAGACACTATCAGATGACGTCCGTAAGTACCCTACTTATGACAAAGAAATGTACTCCATTTTGAAAGCCTGTCGCCAGTGGAGACATTACATTCTTGGGAAGGAGATAGTCATCCACACTAATCATCATCCATTGTAGTTCATGCAGACATAAGGAAAATTGCAGAATGACCACCATAAAAAGTGGTCCACATACTTGGAAAAATTCCACCTCAAAATCAAGTATAAAATAGAAATCACCAACCGCGTCATTGATTGCCTTAACAGATCGCCAGTCACGACACTCACCACGGTACTAGACTCTTGCGGCCATGAGACCTCTGGATGGCCCCAACTCTATGAGATAGGCCCAGACTTCGCCACCACCTACCAAATGTTGGGTGAAAACGTAGTTATTGATAATTTCCATCTTCAAGATGGGTTGTTGTGTCATCTGGTCCATATCTATTTTCCATCAAGCAAGGGAGAAAAACTGATCTAGGAATCCCACTATAGTCGGGTGGCAGGACACTTCAGTGTCGAAAAGACAATGGTGATACTACAGAAACATTTCTACTGATCGAAACTTCGACAAGACGTCAGCAAGTATATTAGGTCCTGCACTACCTGCATTATTGCCAAACCGACCACTAAGAAACAAGGCATGTACGTACACCCTTCTCCCTACTCTTGATAGGCCATGGGAATCCATCTCAATGGACTACATGTCGGGCCTCCCGTCCACTAAGAGGGGAAATGACTATGTTTTTGTGGTTGTTGATCTCTTTTCTAAGATGGAAATTATGGTTTCCTGCAAGAAGAGCATCACAGCAGAGGCCACTGCCAAGCTCTTCTTGGAACGAGTTTGGGTACATTTTGGAATCCCACAAACCATTGTATCAAATCAAGATAGTCCATTTCTCAGCACATTCTAGTCGAGCCTCTGGTCACTGCTAGACACCAAGTTCACCAAATCCACGGCCTTCCACCCCCAAAAAGATGGCCAAACCAAGGTCATAAATATAATGATTGTCCATATCCTTCACATGTATAATTCCAAGCACCCTCACACATGGGATGAGAGCCTCCCCTATGTCCATCATAGCTACAACCGAGCCTTTCATAGCTCAACTGGCCATAGACCCTTTCAGGTGGGGTTGGGATTCCAACCATTAGGTCCCATAGATGTTGCACTTTCCCTTCCAGTTACCTCAACCAACTGATCTCCTACTCCAACTAAAGCTGAAAAAGACACCTGGTTCATTGAGTTGATCCATCACATCCGCCAACAGGTTCAGGATATCCTACAAAATTCCAATGAAAAGTACAAGTAGCGCCATGATCAACATTGGGTGTGACATAAGTTTCAAGTGGGCGACAAAGTTTGGTTGCACTTGCAGAAAGAACGCCTTACAGGACCCCATCGGAAGCTTCTCCCACTCATTTATTTGTCATACACCATCACCAAGGCCATGTGGGATAATTCTTTTGAGCTCAGCATTCATCCTTTCCTTTGCCTACACCCAGTGTTCAACGTGGATCTCCTTCGCCCTTATTTCCCACCATTATTGGACACCTCCAAAGTAGTAGAAAAATTGACACCAATAGAGCTCAACCCTGACTGCATACAATAGGCATACAATGATCGGATTGTGGACACACAGATCAAGGGCACTCGACAACAAAGGATCTAGCTTTATCGAGTCGTCAAAGCAGGGCAGCTCCTGCACCAAGGCAAGTGGCTCACCTGGGGCCAAATTCAGCGAAAATTTCCTCATCTAATGGGGGAACTAAATGAAATGGATACCATTTCTTCCTAAGGAGGGAGGATTGATCCAGGTGGATATCGGTGGCCACCCACCTTTTCTAACTAGCTCAAAACAGTTTTCTGACAATTTTGGTAATTTACTATTTTTAGCAGTTTTTAACTTTTGGGGCCATTTTGAGGGCCTAAATGAAGTTTTTTCAAGATATAGGTTCTCAATAACAACCAAAGGCTCCTATTGATCCCCCTAAATGAATCTCCTTGATGATACCTTTCCAACGAGCTATCATGCACCTAAAACGGAGATCGTATGCAAAAGTTACGACCCCGGGAAGTTGATGTACTAACTTACCCAAATGGGGCCCACATGACTTTTGGTGCTTCATCTCCTAGGGTTAGGCTTTTGGATGTCTAGGGTTTTTGACATTCTTGTTTATTGTAAAAATTCCTTTAGAGCCTCATTGTAATCATCTTCTTGTGAATGAGCGCAGTCGTCACATCTCTTCTCAGAGATAAGCCGCCACCATTCCAACAAGCTTGTTTTCCCCTGCATTTTATAGTTTCAGCTTATTTCATTATTGAATAGAAAACTAGTTTTACTGTATCTCTATTATTTTGTGTTAAGCACCTGTTAATAATCTGTATTCATTTCGTTCTTCTCATAAAATCCAGATCGCATTCCCAAGGAGAGATAACCGAACAAGTGTGAAGTATACCATTACTACAATCAAATATATAACCAAATGGGCATAAGAAAAATCAGTTGAGTCATGTACAAAAGAAACAATATATAAATTCATATGCGAGAACATGGTAACAATATTTGGATGCCCCCTAACTTTAATCATTGGTTAGGGAACACACTTCATTAATGGCACAATCCAAATCCGACTCAAAAATTTCATGATTGACCACAGGAAGACAACGACCTATCATCCATAGGCTAATGGTGCAATCGAGCCCTTCAATAAAACACTCCACAAGGGCTTAAAAAAAATTGCAGGATCGATAGGGACGATTGGGATGATAAACCCCTCATGGTACTGTAGGCATATAGGACTTCCTACAAAAGGTCGACTAGTCAACCCCCTTTCAAATTTGTTTATGGTCAGGAAATGGTAATCCCATTACAATTCTAAGAAAATGCAGAAAGGGTGTCATCTGTCTTAAGGTATGACCATACTCTAAATATAAAATAATGCTTCTATCAATTCAACAAACTAGAGGAATAAATAATGCTAGCTCTGTAGCATAAAGAAGTTAAAAAATACTATCAAAAATCATGGCATGATCGACGCTTAAAGAAAAAAGAGATAAAAATAGGAGATTTGGTATTGATGTATGACAGTCGGATTAAAGAAAAACTGTGAAAACTTGAAATTGTTTGGTCAGGTCCCTATGTCGTTGAATATATCCAAATAACCAGAGTAGTCCAACTAAGAACACTGCAAGGAAACCATTTCTAAAATTGGTTAATGGGTCTCGACTAAAAAAGTACAATACATAACAACCATAATACATGTTGGTGAAAACCTCCTCAGGGGTGCTAGCAAGATCCGACTAGGTTGAAAACCACTTGTGGTGACCTACTAGGTCTAGTGAAAAAAAAAGGGATATATAACAAAAATATATAGAAATAAATAAATGAAAAATAAAAGGAAGTAAGAAACAAAAGAAAAGAAAAGAGATTAATAGAAGTAATAAAACAATTCTTTACAAAAATCAAGTACAAAATTGTCAAAAGGAAACCAGTTACTTAACAATCCATTATTGACTTTGAACCATCAAGAAGCACAATTCCCAAGGCAATGCACTAAACATAAAGAGAGAAAAGATTCTCTTGCTAGAACAATGAATATTTAGAGAAGAGAAACAAAAGTCTAGAGCAATTTCAATGCCAAAATAGGACCTTCGACAACTTCTGAACAAGCATGCAAGATAATCAAGTGAATAAGAAATATCTAAGTCGATTGAGAATGAAAACCCCAAATCAATCTAGTGTGGGCCCCATAAATCAATCGAGTGTGGAAATTATAAATCAAGTGAGTGTGACTATCATCAATTCAATCAACATAAAGAATATGACTTCAGAAAAACAAATACAAGCAAAGTCGAAAAAAGAAAAGAAACTGACATGGTCGGTTGGTTCAACCACAGATCTTGGATCGATCGAGAAGACAAACCCGACGAGGTCAAACAAATCAATCAAAGAGATAAATTTTACCAATTAGAATTAGTTCACCATGGAAACAAAACTGACCCGGTCAGAAGAATCGACCAACATGATCACTTTGACACAATTAATGGTCGACGGGGTAGGGTCGACCACCAATTCACCATCGACATAGTTGTCTCCTCACATGAACAAGAATTTACGTCGTTCATTAGTATAAATGCATGTGAACCAAAAATATTGATGGCCAAATTTAATTCACCTCTTAACCTTCCTCTTATAAATATTGAGGATGCATATGACTTTGCTTCTTTACTATTTACTCCAGAGCATCCGAGCACACAAGCCTATGAAATTGCAACCAAGCATTCGAATATGATAATCCCAAATATAACATCCTCATCTGACCAATAACAATATTAAATCATGCTAAAGATGAGAGGACAAGTGCAGGACTCCTTGGTGGAGCCAAGAAAAAAGGAAAAGTTTGACAGAGCTACAACAATACAACGCAAAGCTTGAATACAAAATATTTGAGGGGCCTGAATAGAATAAATTGACTAGGACAAGAATTTGTATAATTTCGTGGCATGGGGAATCGAGGTTAGAATGAGGAAGGAGAAAATAGATTTCTTAGAAAAATATGGAATTCGACATTTCCTCGGGGCCCCACGGATTGTAGAGCTCGGGGGATAAAAATAAGAGGCAACAAAGTTCATCATTAGTCGGTACCATATTGGTCATCTATGGATTGATTACCCTACCAGAATCATAGGAGGTATGATACATTGTATCACCATTTTTCTGCATGGGGGGGGCTCCAGTACTAAAAACCCTTAACTCGACCGACTAGATACAATTCCTCACGAGGGAATGTCAGCGAAGAAATCAAAGGGTTTTCTCATTAACAAAGTGTTAGAATTGTGTGTCAAATGGGCCTGTATTATTTTTTCATTGTGTTTTACCACTGAGGGCTTGGAATCATATGTGAAGATTACAATGTTGGAATCCATAGGTCAAATCCTACAAAAAGGTGAGGTTCTCAACTGGGAAGAACATCTTGCAAGAAACATAAAAATAAACTGCAAAGAGTGTCAAGAGTTTGTC
>ML787214.1:210720-254761 GCA_009831015.1 Picea engelmannii | reverse complement strand
TGTGCAGAGGAGGCAGGCTGTCTGGTCACGGAAATTGGCGCATGCATTTGCTAATTTGTGTATGACAGTGTGAGACGATTGTATTGTACTGAGAGCTCTTGGATTAGAGCTTTGTATGAGATTGTTTCATGATTCATAATATAAGATAGTGGGGTTTTTAGCTTTACGCTTTCCCCGGTAAAAATTCTGTGTTGTGTGTTATTGATATTTCACTTTGTGCATTGTGGTTGAGATCGTGGTTTAAATTGTTTCCGCAATAATAGTAGCAGCAATTCTGTATTTAACAAGTTGTGGTAATTGTTAGATCAGGAGAATCGCAGGAATACATTAATTTGTATCGAAATTTCTACAATTTCAAGTTTACAATTTGAATTTTTTACCACACTTGTATACACTTATGTTCAATGTATTGCCCCTTTGTTGGGGGTTAACTATTATGCCCTCTTGTGGAGGTGTGGGATTTGATGCAACCTGTTATCGGTCAATTTGTACTTATTCCAAAATAAAAGGTTAAGGAAAGGAAAATTGGTGTAACAGGAGGTTACCCTATCATTGTCACCTCAACAAGATACCTCTTTCTATTTAGGGTTGATGGCCCAGGGGAGACGTCCCCAATGACCTAGGGGTTTGAGAAGGAAAAGGTTAAAGTGTCTATGAAAATATCCCCTCTTACAAGTCACGTTGATCAAAAAGTCCCAGGGTTTTAATCAATGAAGTAGTGAAGTATTAAGATGTACCTACCCAGAACAAAGCAACAAGAAAAGATATCTTTTGCAAGTAAAACTTGTTGTTAGTACTTCATAAAACCATGGACTTTATCAATAAAAACAATAGTTGATATATGATGAAGAAAACATAATTTTATAGTAGAAATGTTTATAAGACAATAGATTCACAATAAATTCCTTATAACGGCTTCACAATGACCAAGAATAATTACTCAACAATAGAAAAGTACTAGCATTTGTCGGAAGTAAATCAGGTAGTGTATAAATAAAATTTACAATTACTTTTAGGTGATTTTAATGTTGCAATAGATGGTTGTAACAACATAAAATAGGTTAGTAGATTAGACTATTCTAAGGTTAAGAGTAGTTACTAGAGGGCTCAAGGTAAAGGTTTTGATAGTACTTTTTGTCAATCACTCAATTGGAAGGCTTAGATCAATGCTTTTAGGGTAAATGGATTCTTTTAGGCAGCTGAAAATATTGAAGGAACAAATGATAATAAGATAGCTAGAGATGAGGGGGTCAATAATTGAAGTGTTGGTAGTCCAAGGCTTCAATCACCAAACCCAGGGGGGAAATGGCTACTAGGAAGTAGGTAACCCTATGCCCTAGTATTTTTCCTCCTTATTTAGATCAAGGATGAAGAAGATGACAGCTAGATGAAGCAAAAGGTGCTAGGGTGTTGCAATGGAAAGGCCCTTAAAAAAAAGCTTCAAGAAAATCGTTTTTCTAGCATAATCTAGTAGGTGAAAGTTATTAAGGAAAGAACAATAACATGTGCTTTAGCCTCCAAGGTTTTTAAGCTAGAAATTTCATAATCTTAGTATAAATGCAAGATAAATACAACCATAACCATTCAATGAAGAATAATTGCAGAAAATTTACTTACACTCACCAAAAATCATCTAGCAAATAGCCTAGTTGAACACTTCCACCAAGAAAAATGCCAAAATACTCCAAAATTAGCCTCCTTCAAGAAGTGTGCACTGAATTTCAGCCAAGTAACCCTAATTAGGGAAAAAATTTCAGACCTCACACTTGTGTGAGTGAAATATGGTGAAATAATACAAGGCAAAATCCCTTATTTATACAGTTATAATGACCAGAATTAGGTCAAAAAGGCCGACATGGCCAGTTTACATGTAATATACAGTTTTTACATAAAATGAAAAATTAAAACCATAAATCAAGAAGAAAAGGTGGTTTCATGCCCTTTTAGGTTGATGTTAGGCTTTTTGGTGAAACGTTGGCCTCCGGGAGCAAAACGTTAGGCCTCCCAAGGCCTCTGGATCAAGCCACACATGCCACTTGGCACATAAGTTATAACTGCCTCCAAAGTGCCCATCAAACGCTAGTGACATCAAGGATCATAGAGGTGATGTCATGGGCCTTTCAAGGCCAACATCATAGTAGGAGGGAAAGACCCCCCTCAGTCCAGGCCTACCAGGCTGTCTTTGGTGGAACATCCTCCTCTCTCTCTAGTGAAAATCTTTGATCTGTCTCTGCCCCTGGTTGGGGTATAAACATCCATATTGTGGGATTTTAGCCCTATGGAGGTCTGAACTAATCATCTCCCCATGTGTACATGTCTGTCGGGTGTGGCATTGCAACAAAAACATGTACTCCCTCCATGGGATCATAAGTCATAGGGATCATAGCAATGTGATCAATCACATCGAATAATCATGTTATTTAAACATGCGCATAAAACCCCCCTTTCCCAGACAAGTGCTCAAAGAAATTATGCTATTCTACAAGCTAGGTTTGGCGAGGAAGTCAGGAGGTCCTATTGGGATCTCATTGGATGTGGGATGTTTCCAGGTGAAGACAAATCCAGGCCATGTAAGTGGATGAGGTGGTGAGGTATTTTTGAGAAATGGGTGCAGTGATGACAGGGGAATGTATAGCTTACATGTGGGTTCCTATGAAGAGTGTGAGTTGCACCTTGTAATGGATGTGAATGTTTCCAAGCCCATTCAATTCCTTTTATATATTTATCTTATTATTTTTTCTTTCAAGAGACTAGTTAGGGGACACTGCCCTAGTGTGGTGACAATGTTACCCACAAGCATCTCACGGAGATGAGAAGGTTGGCCTATGATGAGACCCCCTTTATCTTGGCTATGCCACCAAGAGCCACTACCCTGGTGTGGTGACCAGCTGAATGATAGTGTCATACCACTACATTCCCATGGACCTAATAGGTTGTATCATGATTAGACCCCCTATCCTCCAACTAGGTCTTGATTTTATTATTTTATGGGTCCCTTTGTTTCTTGCTGAGAATCCCTTTATTTCTTTCTCGGGGATCCCTAGGCAAAGCATCTGAAGGTTTTGTTCTTTTGGATTTTATCTTTTTCTAGCTACTTTTACCCTCTAGGCCTTTAGCCCCTTCTTCCCACAAGGTAAGGTACAACCCTTTGCTAGCTTGCCAAACCCAATTCCTGAACCAATGTAGGGGATGGATGAGAGGGAAAAAGATGAAAAGTGATCAGTATGGTGGGAATGGACGATGACCTTTCATGAACCCACCTAGTGGAAACTCAAACCCTATGGGAACTAACTTGCTAGGGTATCCTATCATTCCCCTCGGGTGTGGACAAGTGGAAAGGCATAATATCCAAGCACACGTCAGAAGTAAAAAGAATTAAATGCACATATTCAAATGTTTTGAGAATCATAGTGACACATACCATGATACCTAGACTCATTACCTCATGGAGAAAGACCCATTGTTATTGAAGGACTGGGCTGATGGGATGGATGTTGTTGTTGCTGACAAGGTGGAGGCGTTGAAGAAGAGAGATGGGCCCTCCAGAGCTAGGCTCAAGTCAATATGGCTCTTGGTACTCCATGTCTTGGACATGTGGGCCTCGAGACATAATCTCCTTAGTTATCCCTAGGCTAGGGGATAACACAACCATTTGTTGTTTTTTCTCGGGTGGGAATGTGTTTTTCAACACAATGGGTTTTTGGGGAGTTCCCAAAAACCAATGAATTTCATCCATCTAGGGACACTAGTAAGTGAGATGGTCTCCACAATATATCTTCCAGGGAAACTTCAAAATTATCTTCCCCTTTTGACCTCCCTCAGTAGCATTTTGGGTTTTAGCAGTCCCTCATTCAACATTAGAATTTTTGTTTTTATTCTTTTCTTTTTTCCTCTAGGTTGTTGAGAGTTATTTGGTTTTGTGGATTGGACCGAATGAACCTTAGGGTCTACAAAATGACTGTATCACTTTGGGTTGTTGGCACAGTAGTAGGTTTCATAAATATGGAGATTCAACTCAACTTCACACTTAACTGGGAAACTAAAGAATTGGAAATGGAACCAACCACTCCATCAACATTGGATCCCAGATCGGCCCTAATGGGATTCATCCATGGCATCAAAGTGGGAGGAATTATATCATATAGTGTGTCAGACTAAGAATAGATCAAATATAAATTTTGGGCATGTAGAATTACCTTCTACAACAACTTTGGCAATGAGTGGTATTAATGACTTGAAAAACCAATCCTGCTAACAATTGGTCCATAATTTCATCTATGATGAGCCTATTTCATTGTTTCCATTCATTAATATGATCTAAGACATGTGTGGTGTTTTGTTGACATAATGATATCAAAATCTTAGTTTTAGTCTTGTATCGAATTGACAGTTGAAAATTTGTCAAAAATAGCATGGCCAAAGATGAAAAATCACTATATGAAGAACCAAATAACTTGATGCACCATTTGATGACACTTTCAATCAAGGTACACTAGAAAAGTCTCAATTGTATACCGTCATCCACTAATGAGTTTAAATAACACCAAAGGTGATAAGTCATTATGTGTGTGGAAGGATCTTCTCCAACTTTTTCATCAAATTTTGGGATATCAAATGGAAACTTAGTGGGAATTAAAAACACCAAGGGTAGTGTGTTATAGGGTCATTCATAAACCTCAATAGATCAGGAAGGTTGAAAGTTTCCAAAAATGGTAAATTTGTGTTGGTGAATGGGTTCTGATTGGTGAATGGGTTCTGGTAGAAAGAAGGCATGGATTGCAGTCCCCCCACATTAATTTCCACAGAGAATAGTGCCCATGGAGAAATTACTTCCCCTAGTGACATCAGTTCCCCCCAAAAACATTATTTCCCCTAGTGGTAGTAACAAAACTAGTGGCAAGACCATACCTATGATTGAAACTCCAACCAAATGGAAAGAAATAAACATTTGATATTATTGGGCCACCTATGGGAATAATATAAATAGGTGGAAACTCACTTATGGTGGTAGAACCAAGGCCTTTCCCCCCACTAAAAAAAAATATGGATGTGGGCACCAGTGTAGACACAGTGGGAAAACTAACACTAGGAAAACATGTGAAAGGAAATGACATGAATGGTGGAATTCCTCAAATGGAATAATCAGATTTCATGGGCATAGGTGTGGGAGAGGATTTCCCACTAATATATGGTAAGGAATAATCCATTATCACTCCTCCCATCATACTAGATGATGTGGGGATAAGTTCTTCCATGTTGGATGATCCATTGATTCCTAACATTTGGTGTAGAATGATAATGTAGGAAAAAGGATCAATACATGGTCTATTCACCCAAATTAGTAAAGGGTCAAAGGGACCAATCAAAATAGGGTTAAATTTTGGTGGAGAAATTTCATCTACCACTTTAATCTCTACCTGGTTAGACTCATATGATCTGACACATTAGCTTTGAAGGATTCTATTTTGGTGTCATATTGTGTGGACAACCATTGTTATTTAGAGACAGGAAATTCCTTCTCGTTAGGAGGAATTATTTGTTGTCATTGAAACCGATGAAGAGGTTGGTCAGCCATAGTGAAAAGTGAGTTTTATTCAGAGAAAAAAAATCCTATAGCTGAATAGACACAAACAATTATATATCACACCACCAAAAATATAAATATGTGAGACGAAAACCAATTATAGGTCAAAGGGGCCTTCTAAAAACCATAAATATTGGAGGATGTCAAGTCCCCAAGATTGGCTAGTGAAGTTATGAGAGATAGTTATGGTAACACACACATAGTTTTCCTTGTTGGTCCAAGTACCCTCATAAATATGGAAACCATCTAGAGGATATGAAATAGGGATTCGACATATGCCTTAAGTACCTCAAGTACTTCCCACTCATAGTCACCTATGCAATACCATAGGAATGGTCACTATGTCTACCCCTTCACAATCAGTGACTAGGTTGAATAGTAATGGGTCGGGACTATATGTATGGGAAGAGAAAAAAAATCCCAAAATTTTAGAGAGAATTGTTTCAACTCCACTCCAAAACTCCTATACATGTAATAATCCAATAAACACCAAGGAAAGTGAAGAGGATTCCCTAATGCAACCTTGTTCTTGGCACTTGTGTTAGAATATCTTTCCTAGCAAGCGCTCCTTGTTACTAAAGGATTTTTACGCTCATTAATTCCTATTTTTGGTTTTGATGACCTTAGAGAGTTTACACTCCAATTCTACACCAAGGCCCCAAGACTTCAATTAATGTTGATTTGATAAAAATAAAATTGTCTAATTCTTTTTAGATTAAGCGTTTTTCTTTTTAATGGTTGTTTCTTACTCGAGAGGTAATGGAATGGACTAAGTGGTGTTTTGACTCTTTCCAATCCAAATAACATCAAAATATGAAAATGTGAACAATGCATTTATTTTTGTTTCAATGAAATATATCTAAATAAGATAAGAGAGATTTTTTTTTCACAATTCAAACAAAACGAAGCTACCAAAATGTTCCTAAAAAAATTCAAATTCAACACTCAAACAATCAATCCAATGCAACTTTAAATTGAAAACCCAAAAATATTTAAAATGAAATATCATGCAATGAAAATTTATTTTTGGTTTTACTTGATATGCAAATGAACGAATAAATGCACTACAGACTCAAATTAGATAGTCTTTGGTAAGGTCATTATTTGCAAGCCAAGACCAATGTAAATCACCCAAGGATGACCAATGCACAAGAGAAATAACTATGCAATAAAACTTTCCTTTAATTCCACTTATGATACAAATGAAACTAACGATGCAAAGTACAATCAAATCTAGAAATAAAATGCACTATAATTATACCAAGGTCACTACTCACAAGGCAAAACCAATGTGAATTTTCCCAAAATAATGAATGCTATGTGAGGATTCTATATTTACTTGAAGAAACAAATTAAATAAGCATAATGTGCCCAAATAAAAATAGGTCAGTTACATATCTCTTGCAACATTCCAAGGCCAATACACAACCAAATCTAAGGGTAAACTGAGATAAAACTTTTATAAATTTACCTACAAGACACAACCACGGGTTGTCTTTGTTGGAATACTAAGAGCGGGGGTGAATCAGTATGAGAACTTTATTATCACTTTTAAGCACAATATGTAATCATCAATTTCATCATAAGTATATCATCAATGTATCATGAGTAGTATAAATCAACAGAGCATAATAGACATCCATAGAAACATAGTACACCATAATTTACGTGAAAACCCAAATGGGAGAAAACCAAGGAATGTTTTTCTTATATATAAAAAGAATACATTCATTGGAAGAACCAACTTCCCAATTCTCTAGCTACAACTAGAAGGAGGCTACAAGCCCCTATTTACAAGCTCCAACCTAAAGGATGATACAACTCTCTGAATTCTTTGGCTCCAACCAGAAGGAGGATACAACCCCCTGATTCTCAAGCTCCAACCTAAAAGAAGATACAACTCCCTATTTTCTTTAGGACCATTTGGAAGGAGGATACAAACCCCCTTCATTTCCCCTTCTTTTCGCCTTGAAATATAAATGTAAACCAAACTGTCACTACCATCGATATTTTCACTGCCTCTAATAATCAAATTGTAATCAACTTGTCATCCAACCTATCATTGTCACATTAACCTGTAACTGATCATTAACTTGTAACATGTCATTATCACATCATCCTGCACCCTGTCACTATCCATATCATTGTATCTGTCACTGATATATAAATCAAATCCACTCATATAGACCATATCAACATCAAGTGTCCAAACCATGTACCACAATGTACCTCAAACATGCATCATATCATATACCATAATATATGCCTCAAATATATCCCACCATCACAAATATGTGCCTCTAACAATAAACCATAATAACCATATACAATGTACCAAGGATATGTCTCAAGAATATATCAATGACACCAAAACATAAACCTCAACCATATGAAACCATATACCAAAAAACTCCTCCAAGACATGCCTCAATGAAACCTTTGAGATGCTTTGCTCAGGGATTCCCAAGAAAGCAATAAAAGGCTTCTCGGTAAGAAAAGGGGACCCATAAAATAAATCAAAACTCAAGGTACTAGTTCTTGGATGGGAGGTCTCATCATGAGTCGGCCTATTAGGTCCATGGGCATATAGTGGTATGACACTACCATATATCTGGTCACCAAACCAAGGTAGTGGATCTTGGTGGCATAGACAAGAGAAAGAGGGTCTCATCACGAGCCATCCTTCTCATTTTCGTGAAATGCTTGTGGGTAACGATGTTACCTTTGGTCACCATGCCAGGACAATGTCCCCCAACTTTTCCCTTAAAAAGAAAAAATACCAAAAGAAATAAGACTAAGAATAAAATGCATTGAATGGGCTAGTAAACAATGGCATCCATGATTAGGTGCAACTCGCCCTCTACATAGGCACCCACATGAAATACGTACATTTCCCTATTATCATTGCAACCTCTACCCAAAAATTTCCCCTACGCCACTTCACACACACTTACATGACCTTAGATTGGTTCTCACATAGGAAACACCCCAAACTTAAGGAGGATTATCCCAATAGGACATCCTGAGACCTTCTCCAAACCTGACTTCTTAAACTGCATAATGTATTTGAGCATTTGTATGGGTAAATAGGGGTTTGATGCACACATTTGGGTAATTTGATTATTAGATGTGATTGACATTATTATGATCCCTCTGACTTATGATCCCCTGGAGTGCGTAGTTGTTTTGCTGCAGGACTTTGCCCAGTGGATACGTACATATGGGGGAATGATTAGGTCAGACATCCATGGGGATGAAATCCCAACATATGGATGTTGTGACCCCACTAGGGGGAAAGAGAAACTAGAGGCTGGCACCAAGAAGAAAGAAGGATGTTTCACCAGGGACACTCTGGCATACCTAGACCAAGGGGGGTTTTTCCTTTCCTCCAGGACGTTGACCCTTGAGAGCACATGACATCATCATTTTGACCTTGACATCACCCAAATTTAGGGTTTGCACTTATGATGGGTAGTTGTGTGTTAATTGGCATGTGTGGCAGCATTTAGGGCCTTTGGAGGCCAAACGTTCTGCATTTTAGTCCTTGCATTCCACCTTAGGGGCCTAACGTCACCCTAGAAGGGAATGACATCACCCTTGAAGATGAAATTAGGGTTTAATTATTGTCATTTATGTAAAAACTAGATTTTGAATGTAATTTGGCCATGCCGGCCTTTTTATGACCTAACTATAATGAAAGGTCATTGATATTGTATAAATAAGAGAAAAAATCTCATTTTTATTCATCATCTCTCATCACACAAGTGTGTGGTTTGAAATTCGACCCTCTTTAAGGGTGATTGGCTGAAACTAAGTGGTGCGCAACTTTTTGGAGAGCCATTTTTGGTGTATCTTGGTTATTTTCATGGTGGGAAATATTCAACTAGGGTTTGAGATTGATTATTCTTGGTGAAGTAAGTAGAAAATATGCATTTATTTATTGTGAATGAATTCTTATGGTGAATTTACTTGTTTCATATTAAATATTATGAAATTGTTTGCTTGAAACCCTAGTAGAAACACATAAGTTATTATATTTTTCTCTATAATTTTCCACTTGTTTAAATTTATCAAAGAGTACCTTATCTAGAAGTAGATACTAAATCCCTACCACTATAACACTCTAGTAATCCTACTCCACTTTCCTTTTGCATATTTTATTTCAAATTGTCTAAGGAAAAGAGAAATCTCTAGGGCCTAACTTTCCTTACTTTCTAGCAAATTATCTCTAGGACTTGGATATTTGAGGACTTGGGTTACCAACACCTCTCTCATCCTCTCCATCTCCTTTTGACTAAGTATTATCATTTCTATTTTCCTCTAGGATTTGTTGTTTCTATCATTGACTCCATTACCCTAGAAAGCACTAATATATTCACTACTAATGATTGATTGATCAAACAACTCTCAAACTATCTTCTTTGGAACATTCACTAACTCCTACTAATATTAGACTAGATTGATCCATTGACTAACTTGTTGCTATTGAAAAAGATTTCTACAACCATCTAACAAAAACAAACTGACCTCAAAAGTGACATATATTGCTAAATATGCTTGTGACTATCTAATATCAATTTGTCTAGTTAAATCTACCTTTTCTAGTCTTTTCTCAATAATTTTGAAGCATAGTTATTGTGGTTGTTACAAATTTATCATTGTTGTGGTAAATTGTTGTACTACTGCAATTTTATATTATTTAGTATATTTTTGAAGAGTTCATTGTCTTATGAAGAATTAACATCATTTTGGTACTTGGAAAGTGCCATTTTTCTATTTTGTTGTCTTGTTCTGGGCAGGTACATGATATTATTCATTTTCTTCATCTATGTAAGACATAAAAGAACCCATTGAAATTGAGTGACTTGTGAGAGGGGGGGGGCAGATTTTCTTGCCTTATCCTTCTCAAACCCTTAGGTGACTGGGGACATCTCCCCTAGGGTACATTGATATACTCCCAAATAGAAAGGGGTTTCCTATTAAGATGATAGTGATAGGTCACCCCATGTTATGTCAGGCATGTTTCTACTTGCGTTGGGATTTAGGAAAGCACAGATTGTGCGAGAACATTTTGGTGTCGTCATCGGAGAACACTGATTAGGCAAGCACATATTGTGCGATAAAATTTTGGTGTCATTGTCGGGGAACACTGAGTCAATATTCCTCAAGTAGACACTTTTTCAATAAGCCTTTTCCTCAAAGCCTTTCTCTTACAAAGATTACCTGGTGACTTCAGTTAGGGTGATCCCCTCATCCCTTTGATAGTTTCAAGAAAATTATCTGGTGACTCCACTGATTTCAAGGAGGTACAAAAATCTTCCCAAGTCTTACAAAAGAAGGCCTCCTCGAAGCTCTCTTATAGTAAAATCATTGTTTGGAGGCAATATTCCTTCCAATACAATGCCTTACGCTCAGACTAAGACTATTAATCCAAACCAAGATAATAACCAGAAACAATGGTCATCCAAACTTTTCAAACCGTTATACATGACAAACATTCCAATATACCCTAGGAAAAAGTCTTCTACGTATGAGAAATGGCTTCCTAAGTTCATTGGTAATGATGTAGTTAGCGTTGAATATCATATGAGCAATTTATGGGCCTTCTTTCAGCTTCATCCTATCAGTGATGATCTTGAATATTTAGCTATGAAGTTGTTCTCTGCTACCCTCTATTATGGCTCTAGATGATGGTACAACATTCTCCTTGATGCTATTATTACAACCATGGACAAGTTGGAGGAAGTATTCCTCAAATGATGGAGTGTCAAGGAAGACCCAAAAAAGATACTAATAAGGATGAATAACATCACAAAAACTAGGAATGAAACTGCTAGGGAATTTCATGATAAATTTGAAAGGTTGGTACAAAACATCCTAGTAAGCCATCACCCTTCGGACAATTTCCTTCTCTTTCTTTACACTAAGGCCTTTACAGGACAAATACATTTTCTCCTCAGAGACAAAACCCCTAAGACAATCCAATAATATCAAGATATGGCTACAAATATTGAATACAATCTATCATCATCCAAATTTGAACCTTTCTCCGCCCCAAGAGTCAAAATAGATGCTAAACCCAAAGTAGTCCATAATGTTGAATCTACATCAGACATTGGCGCTAGCTTGGAAAAGCTACAATTGACTGTAGATGGCATGGTAAAAAACCAAGAATTGATGATGAAGAGGATTGTTAACTCGGAAAGAGCTCAACAACAAGCTCCTAGGGTTCCTTATAAAGGAAAATTCCAGAGGGGGACTAAGGCTTTCAAACCAAAGAATGACCAAGAAGTCCCTAATACTTTATCCCCCACAAACATGGTAGATGAAAACCCTTGGTGCTTGCACTGTAGAGACTCACATTGGGAGCATGAATGTCCCCTAAACAATGGTGAACATGACCAAGTCAATATTATCGATCATATCATTGAGGGCCCACAATGTTGCATTAATGTCACACTGGAAGAACATCAAGAAGGTATAAAAGAAGCATCCAAGAATGCTAGAAGGGAGGTGATAAATAACCTTGATAAGAGTCGAGAGAAAAGTTGAAAAAACAAGAATTCCAAGTGTATACTAGGAAAAAATGAACGAACCAACCTCTCTCTACTGGACCTACAACCTCACAACTAATACCTCCACCTATGAACATGCTTCTTCCTAGAAATCCTCCCAAAACTCACAAGGTTGATTTGAATTTTAACTTTGAATGTGCATTGGCCAAAATTCACGTGACCATTCCACTAAAGGAAGTTATCAAGGTTCCATCTGTAAAAGAAAGGTTTGAATTTTTTTTCAAAGTATTAGATGAGCCAATGGATCCTCATATCATGTTACAAGCAGACCATTTTACGGTTTAATATGATGGACACTCACCTTTATTCATGACATTATTAGTAAATAACAAATGCCTTAACAATTGTATGCTTGATTCAGGAGAAGGTGCTGACATGATGTCTTTGAGAGTCATGGAGAAGCTAGGCCTGAATACCACATGACCTTATAGGAATGTATGACATTTTGAATCCATGGCCATACCCACTCATGGGGTAGTTGTGAATGTTGAAGTATGCCTTAGTAGATATCCTGAAAGAGTGATCCATATGGATTTTGTGGTGGTGGATGTCCCTGATGTGTGGAGAATTATTTTTTCCAGGAAGTTTGCCACAATATTTGGAGAAAAATTAGAGATGGACATGACTTACATCAATGTGCCTATGAAAAATGGGACAAGTGAATGCCTTCCAAATATGCCAATGTCCAAATCCCATGTGAAAGAAATTAATAATGATGCTAACAACAATGTAACACATGATATAAACAAGGAAAACCTTCCTATATTTTCTCCAGAGGATTTAACTTTCACTTCAGAGGAAGAGTTTGATGAGATACAGTGGTCGAAAAAGGAAGATTATCAGAAATTGTTAGATAAATATAAGGAAAAGGAAGTTGGAACTGTTAAATTACTAAACAAAGGTGATGATGACATATTGATCAAACCAAGCCAACAAGAAGTCCTTATATTTGAATCCCACCGTCCTCCCTCAAGATAATATACTAGGTTTATACAACAAGCAACCAAGCTTGTAGCAAAAGAGTATCAAGAGGGAGATATAGTATGGATGTGGGACATTAAGAAAGGCGAGCCTACTAATGTTAAAGGGAATGCATAGTTTTGGCTTGGACCTTTCAGAATCATAATGAATCCGGTCAATGATGCCTACTATTTATCCATGTTGGAAGGAAGAAAACACCCATTATCGATTAGTGGATGCCTCCTTAAACCCCACCATGGGGGAGAGAATTGAATTCACAGGTAAGTACAAGTAAGTTAGGAATTCTCATCCATTGTATATAGCATCTGCATATCATGCTAGTGTAGTGTAGTTTCATTTTGTATATATGCATGTTTACTTTTATTCCACTATATTATATAGAAGCAAGGGGTGATATCACCACCCTAATGATTATTGATACATTTGTTGAGATCTAAGAAAATACAGGTCATGCCAGAGATGTTGAGGTTCTCATGCACTCTATGGTGAGCATATGTCCCTGAGTTGGAGCCATATTGATGCAGGAGCATCGCAAGCAAGTGCAAGAGGAGGATAGTTGGATACACACCAGTGCGCATTTTGAAGACGTTTTGAAATTTAAAAGATGAAACATTGATGTGATAGTTGAAAGGATGTAATTGTTCTTAAATGTTTTGGGGATTGTAATGCAGATCTTGAGCGTTGCTCTCATATTCCGGTTGGAGGCATTTAATGTAATAAATGTAAAGTAGTTGGAGTCTTTAATTTCAATAAGATAGCTTAGAGTTGTAGGAGAGAAAACTCAAGAAAGCTCCCTTGTAGATGTATTGTATGATTATTATTCTCAATTGTAAGAGTAGAAGTTGTAGAGAAAGAGAGCATAGGAGAGAAGAGAAGAACAAAGATTGTAGAAGTTGTATGACCAGATAGTTGTTTCTATTGAACCATGTATAGAAGCACTTGAATTAATATAAGAATGCTTTGATCCAATTTCATGGTGTTGTTGTGGTTACTGTTTGCATCTATTGAATGGTATGTTTACAGTTTTCTTATATGCTCTGCTATGCATTTGTTTCAATGTTTTATGTGTATGATTTCATGTTGAATGTATGAAGTCTGTGAGAGGGAGAGTATAAGTTTCAATTTCTTCTTGTCCTAAGAATTCCTGCAAGAAGTGCAGTGAAGGTCTGCAAGGAGTGCAGTGAAGGTCCGCAAGGAGTGCGTTGACAAGATTCTGAATTTTACCTCAGAGAAGATCAGGAGAGATAGATTTGTTCTTATACCAACATAAGTGCAAGTATAGCATGGATCCGGGAAAGGTGTGCGCAGGCCAATTTGAAGTCTTAGACATCTCCAACCAAGTGAGTGGTTGAAGAAATTTTGTCACGAGAATTGCGCAGAGTTAGTGATATCTGATAATCAGAGATAATCGTAAGGGTTGCAAGGAGTGAGCGTAAGGATCCCTTAGAATCCTTGAGTTTGCAGCAAAAATCAATCTCAGGAGGGATAGAGACTTGGAAAGTTCAAAGGAAGGACGAGGGTCGAAGTCACCTCACAGAAACCAAGCTTAGGAGGAAGGATGACAAGTTATTTGGCAATGAGTATTTGAGAACCTGAACGAACGGTTGAATTTCTCGAAGGGAGAAAAACCAATTTTCTGTGGACCGTTGGATCCAGTAGATCAACAGAGAGGATAAGGCCGAGTGTCTTTCAACACTCGCAAGCTTAAGAGAGATAAAATCCATTATATTCCGAGGAGTGTGAGCCGTCGATTGGATGCTCCAAAATATTGGCATTTCGGGAGTCGGGAGTGTGGAAGAAGTTGTCTTTGGGAATCGTGAGTTGCAAAATCCCGATAGGAGGAGGAAGGATATGGAGCGTTGGATCATGGGAAATTAGGATCGTCGATCTGACATAAGCGGTCTTCGCGATATCATATTTTGGGAGAAGGCGAGAGGGCCACTTCACAAATCCCCGATATGCGAAACCCCGACGCAATCTGGATCGTTAGATAGTAGGAGAACCAGGATCGTCGATCTGTGGAGAGGAAATTTCGGCATTTCGGGATTTCAGGAATCAAAGGAGTTGAGGTGCCTTGCAATGAAAGTCCCGACATCGTGAAACCTGACACACCTTTTGGGTTAAGGTTGTGGTCACATTGGTGGTCACGTGGAGTGGAGGCTCGCGTCTAAGTGCACTTTCACACGGGCGGAGCTTATAAAAGGACCTATGGTCATTAAGTGTTGAAGGTTCCAACAGGGATCGAGAAGCCATTTCATCTTGGGAATTTGAATATCCAAAGACCGGGAGGTCAAGCAAACCCTGCTAAGGTGGGGGTTTTCATCAAGTGGTATCAGAGCTAACAAATTTTGTTTTTTAGAGGGAAGACAGAGGACCATTGAGATTTGGATTTTGCATGGACAAATTAAAACAATGCCACCAAGGAGATTTCAAGAGAGACCCATTCCCTATCCATCCGTGGAAAGGGAAATGAGGGAAATTTGTGCTCAATTGGATGCTATGGAGACAACACAAAAGAGAACACCTGATACTGGAGATATCAGTGAGGCCGAAAGTGAGAATGAAGCTGGAGCCGAAGAAGAAGTTGTAGCCGAAGATGCTGTAGAGGAACTTATATTCAAATTTGTTGCAAGAATAGGAGTCAGAGAAAAAATGGACATCCCAATGTATGAAGGAAACTTAGACGTTGAGGAGCTACTAGATTGGTTTAGAGATCTAGATAAATACTTCGATTATGAGGATATCAAAGAAGATAAGAAAGTAAAGCACGTTGTCACCAAACTAAAAGGGCATGCAGCACTGTGGTGGGATGAACTGCAGGCTGACAGGCGTTGCAAAGGAAAACAAAGAATTAAAAGTTGGGACAGAATGGTCGCCAAGATGAAAGACAAATTCATACCCATAGATTACCAAATTAATATATTCTGAAGAATGCAGAATTTGAGACAGAAAGGGATGACAGTGAAGGAATACACTGAGGAATTTTACAGGTTAAACATTAGAGATGGTCATCACAAGAGTGATGATGAAAAAGCCACCAGATACATGAATGGCCTGAGATATGAGATTCAGGATAAGATTAGCATGGTGAAAATCAGGAATGTAGAATATTCTTATCTTATTGCTTCAAAGGCAGAAATGAAATTGGCTCGAAAGAAAGGTCAAAGGGGCAGAGGCAAAGCAGTTTCCCAGGACTGAGTACAAAATCCCAAGGATGAAGAAAAGAAACCTCATAACCACCTAGAAAGGGGAGGAATCTCACAAGGAGGACAATATGCCGATAGGAACACTTTTCCTCGAGCAAGAGGAAGAGGAAGAGGCATAGGAGGTGAAATAAAGTGTTTTGTCTGTGGAAATATCGAACATAAATATTTTGAATGTACCGATAGAAAAACATATGGAGGAGGTGAAGTTTACATTTCAGAAGAACAAAGGAAAAATTTTGAGGCAAAAGATGTAGAGGGTGGAAGATCCTTAATGATGAGGAAAATTCTCTTGAAACCAGAGAAAGAGATGGAGAATCTAGTCCAGAGGAACAACTTATTTAGGACTTCTTGCAAGACCAAGGATAGGGTATGCAAGGTGATATTTGACAGTGGAAGCACGGATAATTTAGTATCCACAAAGATGGTGGAAAAGCTGGAATTGGAGATAGATGCACATCCAAGCCCATACAAGGTTTCGTGGTTGCAAAAAGGACATCAGGTAATAGTCACTAAACAATGTTTAGTTGAATTTAAGATAGGGGGATATAGAGATGAGATTTTATGTAATGTTATTCCCATGGATGTCTGTCATCTTTTGTTGGGGAGGCCTTGGCAATATGACAGAAATGTTATTCATGATGGAAGAAAGAACAAATACACCTTGGAGAAGAATGGTAGGACCCATATGTTGTTGTCGATTGAGGACAAGAAGGTGAAAGAATAAACAAGCAATACTATACTTCTCATGAGTGGGAAGGAACTTCTAGATGAAGTCAAGAAAGATGAAGAAATGCAATTTGTTGTGGTGAGAAAACCTAGAGTCATCTTGACCAGTACCTCAATAGATGATCTACCTGAGGAGATTCATGAACTGCTGGAGAATTTCGTTGATATAGTGGTGGATGATTTACATTTTTCATTTCCACCCATCAGGAGTATAAGCCATCACATTGACCTTATACCAGGAGCGAGTTTACCAAACAAAACAATGTACAGATTGACGCCGTAGGAAAATAAAGAGGTCAAGAAGCAAGTCCAGGATTTGATGGACAAAGGGTTGATCAGACAAAACTTGAGTCCATGCGTTGTACCTACAGTGTTAATTCCGAAGAAGGATGGTGGATGGAGAATGTGTACAGAGTCGAGGGCTATAAACAAAATCACCATCAGGTATAGATTTCCTTTACCCAGGATGGATGACTTGAGTGGAGAAAAGTTTTTTTTCAAAAATTGATTTGAAAAGAGGATATCATCATATTAAAATGAGGGAAGGTGATGAATGGAAGACAACATTTAAGATGAATGAAGGATTGTATGAATGGTTGGTCATGTCATTTGTCTTGACGAATGTGCCAAGTACTTTTATGAGATTGATGAACGAAGTCTTGAAAGATTTCATTGGAAATTTTGTAATTGTGTATCTTGATGATATACTGATATTCAGTAAGACTGAGGAAGAAAATTTGAGACATTTAACTCTAGTGATGAGGAGGTTGCAGCAAGAGAAGTTATTGATAAATATGAAGAATTCATCTTTTATGAAGACAGAACTCATTTATTTGGGTTTTGTGATCTCTTCAAATGAGTTGAATATGGATCCTGAGAAGGTAAGAGAAATCAAAGAATGGTCGTCACCCAGGAATATCTTTGAATTCAGAAGCTTGCATGGATTAGCCAGTTTTTACAGGAAGTTCATCATAAATTTTAGTGGGATTTGTGCATCAATGATGGACACAGTCAAGAAAAGACATAAATATTTTCATTGGACAAAGGAAGAAGAGAAAAGTTTCAAGTTGTTGAAAGAGAATATAACTGGACAACCAATTCTAGTTCTGCCAGATTTTAGTAAGACATTTCAAGTGAGATTTCATGCAAGTGGATTTGCAATTGGATCAGTCTTAAGTCAAGACAATAAACCAGTTGCATACTTCAATGAGAAGTTGAATGATGCCAAGATGAAATATTCCACGTATGATAAGAATTTTTATGCAGTCATACAAGCATTGAAGAAATGGAGGCACTACCTGGTTCCGAAAGAGTTTGTTTTGTATAGTGACAACCATGCCTTACAGTTTATAACCAGATGGGAAAAATTGAACCAGAAACATGCAAAATGGGTTGAATTTATGAAGAACTTTACTTTTGTTATAAAGCACATTTCTGGAAATGCTAACAAGGTTGTTGATGCATTGAGTAGGAAATGTTTGATTTTGCATGAGTTTTGAGTGAAGACCTTAGGTTTTGATAGCCTTAAGGACATGTATAGAGGTGATTCATATTTCAAGGATGCTTATCAAGCATGTGAGAATCATGTTTTAAGGGACAGGAGCTAATGGATTGAATATTTAATTCAAGATGGATTGTTATTTAAAGGAAATTAGTTGTGTATCCCAAAGAGTTCTATGAGATAAAACCTTTTCAAGGAAAATCATAGTGGGGAATTAGCTGGACATTTTGGCCATGATAAAACATTTTCACAACTGAACAGTTTGTATTATTGGCCAGGGATGATGAAGGATGTTAAGAAATTTGTCAACATATGTAGAATTTTCCATCACTCAAAGGGGAGAAGATAGAATATTGGGTTGTATCAACCATTGCCAATACCAGAGAGGCCATGGGATGCAGTAAGCATGGATTTTGTGTTAGGACTTCCAAGGACACAAAGAGGCTATGATTCCATATTCATGGTAGTCGACAGATTCTCAAAAATGGCACATTTCATTCCATGTCAGAAAACCAGTGATGCAACACATATTGAAAATTTGTTTTTCAAAGAAGTTGTTTGACTTCATGGTTTACCCAAGAGTATTGTTTCGAACAGAGATACCAATTTTGTTGGTCATTTTTGGAGGACACTATGGAAAAAGCTGGGGAAAAATCTATATTTTATCTCAGCATATCACCCTCAAATGGATGGACAGACTAAGGTAGTAAATCGGAGTTTGGGAGAATTATTGAGGAGTTTAGTAGCTGAACATCATAGTCAGTGGGATCAGATTCTGTCGCAAGCGGAATTTGCATGTAATGACTCACCTAACCAGAGCATGGGATAGAGCCCATTTTAGATAATGTATGGAATGCAGCCAAGAGGATTATTTGAGTTGAGAGGATCAGAGTAGAATGAGTTAAGGAGTGTTGGAGCGGAAGATTTTGCAGCAGAGATGCAGCAACTCCACAGTAAGATTAAAGAGCGGTTGCAGAGTTTCAACCAGGAATACAAGCGCAGAGCAGATCAACACAGAAGAAAGCTTCAACTTGAAGTGGGAGATTTAGTCTTAGCACACCTCAGGAAGAAAATATTCCCAAGGGGAAAGTATAATAAGTTGAAGATGAAAAAGATAGGGCTGTGTAAAATTCTGAGAAAATTTGAGGCAAATGCTTATGAAATAGAATTGCCAAATGATGTGGGCATGTCACCTATATTCAACGTAGCAGATCTGTACCCTTACAGAGCAGATGAAGTGAGAGGAGAAGAGAATCAAAAATAGTTTCAGTGGGTCAAGAAGATACCTATAGTTGAAAAGTCACAGATGGAAAATATGATTGATCAGAGAGTTCGCAAGAAGACTCGGAGGAAGACATATTTTGAATATTTGATAAAATGGAAGGGACACACGATTGAGGATTCCAGTTGGGAAAGTGAAGAAGATATCCAGAAACATGGATAGATGGTGTAGGATATCATGGATAGAAGTCCATGATTTTTTTATCCAGAGGAGTATGATGCAGGAGCATCGCAAGCAAGCGCAAGTGGAGGACAACTGGATACGCACCAGCGCGCATTTTGAAGACGTTTTTAAATTTAAAAGATGAAACATTAATGTGATATCTTAAAGGATGTAATTGTTCTTAAATGTTTTGGGGATTGTAGTGCAGATCTTGAGCATTGCTCTCATCTGCCGGTTGGAGGCATTTAATGTAATAAATGTAAAGTAGTTGGAGTCTTTAATTTCGATAAGATAGCTTAAAGTTGTCGGAGGGAAAACTCAAGAAATCTCCCTCGTAGATGTATTGTATGATTATTATTCTCAATTATAAGAGTAGAAGATGTAGAGCAAGAGAGAATGGGAGAGAAGAGAAGAACAAATATTTTAGAAGTTGTATGAGCAGATAGTTGTTTCTATTGAACCATGTACATAAGAACTTGAATTAATATAAGAATGCTTTGATCCAATTTTATGGTGTTGTTGTGGTTATTGTTTGCATCTATTGAATGGTATGTTTATAGATTGCTTATATGCTCTATTATGAATTTGTTTCAATTCTTTATGTGTATGATTTCATGTTGAATGTATGAAGTCTATGAGAGGGAGAGTATAAGTTTCAATTTATTCTTGTCCTAAGAATTCTTGCAAGGAGTGCAGTGAAGGTCCGCAAGGACTGCGTTGACGAGATTTTGAGTTTTACCTCAAAGAAGCTCAGGAGAGATAGAGTTGTTCTTATACCAACATAAGTGCAAGTATAGAATATAGTCGTGCAAGGTGTGTGTAGGCCAGGTTGAAGTCTTATACTTCTCCAACCAAGTGAGTGGTTGAAGAAATTTTTTCATGAGGAGTGTGCATAGTTAGCGATATCAGATAATCATAGATTACCGTAAGGATCGCAAGGAGTGCGCGTAAGGATCCCTTGGAATCCTTGAGTTTGTAGCAAGAATCAAGCTCAGGAGGGATACAGACTTGGAAAGTTCAAAGGAAGGACGAGGGTCGAAGTCACCTCATAGAAACCAAGCTTAGGAGGAAGGACGCCAAGTTATTTGTCCAGGGGTCTTTGAGAACCTGAACGGGCGGTTGAATTTCTCGGAAGGAGAAGCATTGATTTTCCGTGGATCGTTGGATCTAGTAGATCAGTGGAGAGGATAAGGCTGAGTGTCTTTCAACACTCACAAGATCAGGAGAGATAAGAGTTGTTAGATCCCAAGGAGTGTGAGCCATCAATTGGATGCTTTGAAATATCGACATTTTGGGAGTCGGGAGTGTGTAAGAAGTTGTCTTCGGGAATCGTGAGTCGTAAAATCCCGATAGGAGGAGGAAGGATTTGGAGCGTTGGATCACGGGAAATAAGGATTGTCGATCTAACATAAGTGGTCTTCGCGATAACGGATTTTTGAAGAAGGGGAGAGGACCACTTCACAAATCCCCGATATGAAAAAACTCGACGCGATCTAGACTGTCAGATAGTGGGAGAACCAGGACCGTTGATCTGTGGAGAGGAAATTTCATCATTTCAGGATTTCGGTAATCGGAGGAGTTGGGGAACCTTGCAATGGAAGACCCAACATCACAAAACCCGACACACCTTTTGGGTTAAGGTTGTGGTCACGTGGAGTGGAGGCTCATGTATAAGTGTGCGTTCGAACGGGAGGAGCTTAGTAAAGGACCTGTGGTCATTAAGTGTTGAAGGTTCCAGCAGGGACCGAGAATCCATTTCATCTTGGGAATTTGAAGATCCAAAGACCGGAAGGTCAATACAACCCTACTGAGGTGGGGGTTTGCGTCATATATGTTATCCCCTATCCTAGGGATAACTAAGGAAATCATCTCTCGAGGCCCACATGTCCTAGACATGGAGTGTCGAGAACTAGATGCCTTGAGCATGGCCCTGGAGGGCCCTTCATTTCTTCAGTGCAGCCCACCTATCAATAGTAGCAACATACATCCCACCAGCTTGGTCCTAAAGTAGCAGTAAGTCTTGCTCCATGAGGTAATGAGTCAAGTTATCATGGTATGTTTTACTCTGATTTTTGAAGGACTTGAATATGTTGCACTAAATTCTCCTTCATTTCATAACATTTTCTTGGAAATTATGCTATTTAACTTGTTCATACCTAGGAGGGTGACATAACGTCCTAGTAAGTTGATTCCCCTTTAGGATGAGTTTCCACTGGGTGGGTATGTGAAATTTCATCATCCATTCCCTCCATACTTACCTATTTACATCATTATTCCTCTCATCTTCTCCCACCTTGGTTCGAGCATTAGATTTTCCACGCTAGGAAGGGTTGTACCTTGCCTTGTGGGAAGAAGGGGATAAAAGCTCAGGGGGTAAAATTAGTTGGGTAGAGTTAAAATCCAAAATGAAACCTTTGAGATGATTCACCTATGGATTCCTCAGAAAGCAATAAAAGGCTTCTTAGTAAGAAAAGGAGACCCATAAAATAAATCAAAACTCAAGGTACTAGTTCGTGGATGGGAAGTCTCATCATGAGCCGACCTATTAGGTCCATGGGAATATAGTGGTATTAAACTACCATCTATATAGTCACCAAACAAGGGTAGTGGCTCTTGGTGGCATATCCAAGAGAAAGGGGGTCTCATCATGATCCAACCTTCTCATTTCCATGAAATGCTTGTGTGTAACGTTGCTACCTCTGGTCACCATGTCAGGACAGTGTCCCCCAATTTTTCCCTTGAAAATAAAAAAATACCATAAGCAATAAGACTAAGAATAAAAGGCATTGAATGGGCTAGGAAACAATGGCATCCATGATAAGGTGCAACTCGTGCTCTACATAGGCACCCACAGGAAATACCTACATTTCCCTATTATAACTACACCCTATGCCCGAACATTTCCCCTACACCACTTCGCATACACTTACATGACCTTAGATTGGTTCTCATCTAGGAAACAACCCAAACTTAAGAAGGATTAACACAGTAGGACATCCTGAGACCTTCTCCAAACCTGACTTGTTAAACTACATAACGTCTTTGAGCATTTTTCTGGGTAAAGGGGGTTTGATGCACATGTTTGGGAAATTTGATTATTAGATGTGATTGGCATTGCTATGATCCCTGTGACTTATAATCCCCTGGAGGGCGTACTTTTTGTTGTTGCAGGACTTTGCCCAGTGGATATGTACATATAGGAGAATGATTAGGTAGGATCTCCCTGGGGCTGAAAGCCCAACAGATGGATGTTGTGACCTCACCAGGGGGAAAGAGAAACCAGAGACTGGCACTAGGAATAAAGAAGGATGTTGCACGACGGACACTCCGATAGACCTAGACCTAGGGGGGTTTTTTCTTTCCTCTAGGACGTTTACCCTTGAGAGAACATGAGGTCATCATTTTGACCTTGACGTCACCCAGAGTTAGGGCTTGCACTTATGATGGGCAGGTATGTGCTAATTGGCAGCATTCATGGCCATTGGAGGCCAAACGATTTGTATTTGAGGCCTAGTATTCCACCTTAGGGGCCTAACGTCACCCTAGAATGGAATGGCATCACCCTTGAAAATGAAATTACGGTTTAATTATTGGCATTTATGTAAAAACTAGATTTTGAATGTAATTTGGCCATGTCGGCCTTTTTATGACCTAACTGTAATTAAAGGTCATTGATATTATATAAATAAGAGAAACAAATCTCATTTTTATTCATCATCGCTCATCACACAAGTGTGGTCTAAAATTCATCCCTCTTTAAAGGTGATTGGTTGAA
Organism: Picea engelmannii; assembly: GCA_009831015.1. Lineage (NCBI taxonomy): Eukaryota > Viridiplantae > Streptophyta > Pinopsida > Pinales > Pinaceae > Picea > Picea engelmannii. The sequence goes on along the minus strand of ML787214.1, from coordinate 230,969 downwards.
ACTAAGTGGTGTGCAACTTTTTGGAAAGGCATTTTTGGTGTATCTTGGTTATTTTCATGGTGGGAAATCTTCAACTAGGGTTTGAACTTGATTATTCTTGGTGAAGTAAGTAGAAAATATGCATTTATTTATTGTGAATGAATGTTTATGGTGAATTTACGTGTTTCATATTAAAGATTATGAAATTCCTTGCTTGAAACCCTAGGAGAAAGACATAAGTTATTATCTTTTTCTCTATAATTTTCCACTTGTTTAAATTTCTCAAAGAGCACCTTATCTAGAAGTAGATAATAGAGCCCTACCATTTTAGCACTCTAGTAATCTTACTCCACTTTCCTTTTGCATATTTTATTTCAAATTGTCTAAGGAATAGAGAAATCGCTAGGGCCTAAGTTTCCTTACTTTCTAGAAATTATCTCTGGGAATTGGATTTGAGGCCTTGGATTACCAATACCTCTGTCATCCTCTCCATCTCCTTTTGACTAAGTATTATCATTGCTATTTCCCTCTAAGAGTTGTTACTGCTATCATTGACTCCATTACCCTAGAAGGCACTAGTATATTCACTACTAATGATTGATTGATCAAACAACTCTCAAACTATCTTCTTTGGAACATTCACTAACTCCTACTAATCTTATACTAGACTCATCCATTGACTAACTTGTTGCTATTGCAAAATATTGCTACAGCCTACTAACAGCAGCAAACTAACCTCAAAAGTGACATATATTGCTGACTAGATATTGCTAAATCTGCTTGTGACTATCTAATATCAATTTGCCTAGTTAAATCTACCTTTTCTAGTCTTTTCTCAAGCATTTTGAAGCATAGTTATTGTGGTCGTTACAAATTTATCATTGTTGTTGTAAATTGTTGTACTACTACAAGTTTATATCAGTTAGTCTATTTTTGAAGAGTTCATTGTCTTATGAAGCATTAACGTCATTTTGGTACTTGGAAAGTGCCATTTTTCTATTTTGTTGTCTTGTTCTGGATAGGTACACGATAATATTCATTTTCTTCATCTCTGTAAGACATAAAATAACCCTTTGAAATTGAGTGACTTGTGAGAGGGGGGGGGGGGCAGAATTTCTTTCCTTAGCCTTCTCAAACCCTTAGGTCACTGGAGACATATCCCCTCGAGTACATTGATATACTCCTAAATAGAAAGGGGTTTCCTATTAAGGTGGCAGTGATAGGTCACTCCCTATTATCCCAATCTTGTATCTACTTTCTTTGTTCTTTAGGCAAGTACATATTGTGCGATAAAAATTCCTAGGGGGTTTTTAACTTTCTTACTTTTTTTTGAATTTTTCTCCAATTTTCAAATTCAATTTGATTTCAAAAGCATTCTCCTTCTCTATTAAGTAACTTTCCTTTCCTCTCTATTTTCAGATCAATTCTCTTTTCACCTATCTTTATCTTTCAGTTCAATTTTTTTTTTCTTTGTTGTGAGTTCCATTACTTCGGGGTTTTTTCTTTTGTTTGATTCTAATTTTCTTCTCCTTTCCAATTCAAATTTATTTTTTTAAATCAAGTTCCAATATGCTAACCCATGTTTCAAACTTCACTTTTGTCCCTCTGCTTTCCAAATCATGCCCAAATGTTCAAATCAGACCCCTTCATCACCTTCATTTGCTAAGTTCTTCCCCAATTTCCCAATCAAGGCCTTAGTTATTAATATTTGAATTCAAGTTTTTTCTTTTGAATTTCAATTCAAGTGTTCCCTTTTTTTATTCTTTTGAGTTCAAGGTTTGTTATGGAGTTTTCACTCCTATAACAAAGATCATGATCACAACAAAATGAGAAAACAAAGACAACTAACTCAAGCCAAAAGTAGTAAAGATAAACTTTCTAGTAACTACTTGGTAGTTATAAAATACGTATCCGAAAGAGAGAAGTTTGGATAATATCCTGTTGAAAGGTCCTCACTCTGGTCTCTCATTCTGATATATCCCTCACTTACATGCACACAAAGAACAATAAATTAGTGAGTAAGGTAGAAAAAAAAATTGAAATCTAACTATCGTAACTAACTTGGATTAGTAAGCTAGTTTCCTACCATATACATGTATGTAAACATAATGAAATATGTCAAATGCATGTTATTGGGAGAAGGAAAGAAGAGAGTTCTCTTATTGATAAAATAAACAACAAAAAAATAAAACAAAATCACATGATCCTTTGTTGTCAGCACCACCTAGAACCTCCATATGGATTCCTCCTCTCAAGCCACTGAAGGTAAATTGACCTCCACAATCCTAACTCAAAGCAAGTGAGAGAAAGAGGAGTCTATTTCTTTGAACATGATAGTGCAGGAAAGGATTTTGGAAACAGGGGTTTCCATAAAAGGAAATGGCCTTAAAATCATGGGAGTTGATTTCTTATAGAATTGAACATAAATTTGATAGCATAAAGGTGATTTTCCTCTCATTCACCTTAAGTCTCTATTTATATCAAGATTTTATGGTTGGGGTATCTATGCATCAGAAATGGGAGGTTAATAACCTGGAAAAACCATAAACTTCAACCAAAAAGGTGCATTTTTTGCACATTTATATTTTTTAGTGAATTTTGATGGGATGCATGTGTTTTCAAAGGGAAACTAACATATGCACACTTGTTGTTGAATCAAAGGTAGCGTATGGGTTTCCAAAAGGTGTTTTTTGAAGAGTTTCAAGAGGAATTTCAATCTGCAACTACAAATGGATTTGGGATAAAGGCCAATAGATGCACATTAAGTGCATGGGGTGGAAAATATGTTATAATAGATTCCCCCTACCATGAAAGGTTATAATGGAATACAATGACTGAAATATATTATAAAATCCAAGAGGAATTTGTGTGGTGGGCCGAAGAAAATTTCACCAAACAACATACCAGAACAATAACTACAGAAGAAATCAATTATGATATATCGCTCTTCTCAAGGTAGGCATACCCATGCTCAAGTAAAACAATCATGACCATGAAATCAAGTACATTGTGGATCCATGAAGTATATATAAGCAGTGATCATTTCCACTAAAAACAAATACACATTGGATCCATGTCAAAATAGACCATTGCCATGAACAGATACATAGTGGATTTATAACTCAATATAGTAGGAGGATAATTGGAATCAAGAAATGAGTGAACTAATCATCCACAAGTACCAATGTCAAATATATGAGTGGTATTATCCTACATAACTCAGGAAACAACATAAAATAGGTGATGCTACTACAAACCCGAGGTATTCAAAACAAACTGCCAAAGGTACGAGGCTACACCATGTGAATAAATGATATGAAGTCAAACACGAGAGATAATGTTTGATTATCTGTCATTAATGTATATGATTGAAAAATGTGAGACAGCCTGTCGATAATGATAACGGGTGTCAAGGTACCTAGCACATTCTCAAAAGTGTGAATAAATGATCTAATGCACAACACTTATAGAATCTATCAAAAAAGGGACAATCATGTATTCCCATTGTCAATAGTGAGGGATCATGCCACTTATGAGTACAAGCCCCAAGATACTATAAATAATCTAGATCCTCATCCCAGAGAAAATGAATTGAATTTGATGGGAGGAGATCCACTAAAAGGATGGAATTATGGCATCCCCCATCATTCAGCATGAGGAAGAATAAGGAAAATGGTTTTGAAGGTCTCAAACAAAAACCTAGAAGGAAACACCATTGAGTATGTCTCTTGCATGCATTAGATGGAATAGCACAAGAAAGAGACCCTTTGAGAAATGGTCGACAATGAAAACCACTGATAGAGATGAGGACTTCCACCAATCAGGAAAATGGAATCCAAGGTATTTCATGAATCCCAAGGTGTGAATAGAGGTATTGAATTGAAACACATGGGAGACCACTCAGTCAGCAACCATTGATGAAATTTCATTTTTTGAGTGCAAGGCAAACTATCAATGATGGAAATAGGCTCAAGGTGCTACTCTAGGTCGAAATACTAGAGAAATGTGTCATAGTCAATAAGATTAGACCCTCCAAAAAGAATTCAATGAGGACCTTCCATACTGAAACGAGTATAGGATAGAGATACTTGTTGATATTGAGAATGAATTGACAACTGGGAAGGATGACATGATAAGTCATAAAGTATGAGGAATGGACGACACAGTATACAACTTCCCTTGAACATAAGAACAACAAAAAAATGGCTTGGGGAAAATTGACTCAGAAATGAACAATGATATAAATTTATGACATAGGAGGCATCAACAGGCTCTCCATAGTGGCTAGAGGAGTAACCAATCGGAGGAGAAAAGACACAAAAAGAAGGTTCAACTTCCTAAATCCATACTAAAAACCCAATTTGTTGAGACATAGACTAAAAAATAGTTCTTTGTTTAAGGGCAAAATGACTCAGAACTATTACCAATTATAACTCGAGATCTCGATTATTTTCCTCACCTAATCCTATGTATTTGAAATATTTCATTATGTTCACATACATATATTTGGTAGGAAAATATATTATTGATCCAAGTTAGTTAGGGTAGTTATATTTTACTTCTTATTTCTACCTTACTCATAGATTTGTTGTTTGGTATTTGTGTGCAGGTCGATGAGGGATATCTCGAAACGAGAGACCATAGTGAGAGCCTTTCAACGGGATGTTCTCCAAACTTCACTCTTATGGATAAATAGTTTATAACTACCAGGTAGTTACTAGAAAGTTTATCTTTACTACTTTTGGTTTGAATTAGTTGTATTTGTTTTCTCGTTCTGTCGTGACCCTAACCCTTCTCGTGAGAGTGAAAACTATGTAACAAACTTGGTGACTCGACTAGAGAAGTTGTCTTTTAGACATAATTTATTCAAATCCCTAAAATCCATACACACATGAATTTTTCCATACTTTTTTTCTACAAGAATGTGGATACCCATTCAATGAGGGGAACAAGGTAGATGAATCATACCTTGAGGAGTGTTGAGCTCTAAAGATGTCTAAAAACAACCTTAGTTTAACATTAATTTATAAACCTGAGGATTCATCTTTTATCTCAAAGAATATCGGCAAAGTCTATGTAGGATAAAATTGTGTAGCGAAAGCAGATATGAGTTTGTCAACAATCAAGTTCCTCAAACATTCATTAAAGATTCTAGGGATTGAAATCTAAAGCTATGCAAAAGGAAAGGAACTAGCTAATCTATTGAATTCATTCTAAGAATAGTAATTGAATCTAGATAAAGACTTGCATGAATTGCTATCATTATGAATCAGAATTGCTGAAAAGAAAAGGGTGAATTACTCTATCTATGGAAAGGAACAAAGACTGTAATCTAACTGAAAAGAGACGGAAATCATAGTTCTATTGAAAGGAACAACAACTATATTCTAGCGGAAAGGAACAGCAAATGTAAACTAATGAAAGGAACAGCAAATGTAAACTTATGAAAGGAACAACAAATGTGAACTTATGAGGAACCTTCACGCATCGAATCTCAGTAATGGGAATTGGAACAATAATCATTCAATACTTCAGGGAATATCTATTTCTTGCAATTGACATGAAACCATCAACACACTTATGCGTTTGTTAACTACTATAAAAGAAAATTGAATCACAAGACAGAATTTGAGCTGATACAATTACAGATCGAACAGTAGCTCCTTCAGACTGGGCCCTCAGTCCTTAGAAGCACTGTTATTAAAAACTCAGTATATAAAAACGGAAAAACTACTCGAGGATTCTATTAATTTCATAGTTTTTACAACATTTCTACAAAAACTACTAATGCATAGCAATTCTGTATTCTCTATTCTTGAGTGAAAAAATCTCTCTTTTCTTCAAGATCTATTTACCCCTTATATGTTACAATAATCTGGGTAAATTAAGCTATCCTGAGGATCGAGAGATCCTCAGGATTGCTTTACTATTACAATGAGTAACTCAATTATCTTTAAAATTGCTTTGTGCCATAAAGTCTTCAACCTCCAATAGCTTGCACATCTTCAAGATTCCCCTTGCTATCTTGGGTTCGACAATATTTAACCAATCTTGCAATAAAACCAGACAATTCCAATCATATTTAGAATCTATGTAATCTAATCTCCAACAATCAACGCTAAAGGGTATATTATTCATTTTCTATTTTATTTACTTCTAAATAACCGAAAAGTCAATCAAAATAACATCATGAAATGTGGGAAAAAGGAAGATATTTATACCTTTTTCATAACCTAACATACCCCCCAGCTTACCTTCTTGCATGTCCTCATGCAAGATGAGACTTTACATGTAAAGCAGTAATGTTGTAAGATGGAAAGGTTGGTTCATCAGGCCTTCTGAACCCATTGCTTCTTTTGAGTTCTCCAAAAGCAGCATCCTCCCTTTTCTTGTTAATTTTATAATCTTTTTGGTAACTTTCTGAAGGGAACCAGATGATAGGAGGATTATATCTGCACCCAATCCAAGCAGGTCCTTCCTCTTGGAGCAATCTAGAATACCTCTCTATTATGAAGGTAGCTGCAAAGAAATTTATATACCCAAAGGTCTCCCTACTCTTTACTTCACTGGAGGAGGCATCCCATCTCCATTTAGAAGCAGCAAGAGCTTCCTCCTTAAGATCCCTAAAGCGAGTGATACCTGAATGTATGACTTGGAGATGGATGGGGGCCAAGGAGTCTACAACACCTTTTCTTTTCATAAAATTTTTATGTTGCATAATGGTTGGAAAGGACTTTGGAGTCTCCGCCCTAACCCAGAGATCCAGCCCAGCTTCCCTATTTAGGAAGGTTTTATGAGATTTACCCCATCTGACTTGATTTTGAGTGAATGAAAAAAATGCCTGAAACTGTATATCACCTATGAATGGGCTAGGGTTATCTTCCCTGTTGTCTTCCAGAATGAAATTATGGAAGTATAATTCACACAAAAAGTATTGTACATTTTCATCCTTCTCTCTGAAACATGAAATAAACTTAGGTATAGTGGCAAAATAAATAAGGTTTTCCCGCTCTGATGGCCTTCACTCTCAATAACAAATATCGTTCCAATAAGAATAACGTGTAATTTGTGGCAGGAGCTCTGCAATTAATAACATCAAAGTAGACATCACATATTTCCTTGATTTGCTCCAAAGATTTTTCCAATTGGGTTTGCACCTTTTTTATCTTCTCTTGGGCTCTGGTGAGTGCAACATAGGTCTCACCCTCTGTTGTTTTCATGTCCTTCAATTCTTTAACAATCCTTTGATATCCAGTCCTAGTTACCATTCCATGTTGGTGTTGGAACAATGCTTGTTGGGCTTGTGTAAGTTCGGCTTTTAGTCTATCGATGGTGACACTCTGTGCTTGAGATTGAGATGCTTGGTATTCCTCCATGGCACTCATCTCTTCCCTGGATTGAGTTAATTATTGTTGGAATTGTGTAATTTCTTCTTCCAACCTGTCCACAATAATACTTTGTTTCTAGGACTAGAGTGCTTAGTGTTCTGCCATAGTCAACAACTCACTTTTGTTTTGAATCAGGGTTTGTTGAGACTGCATCAATTCCTCCTCCAATCTTCTGATGGTAGCATTTTTCTCAAGGAGTTGAGTTGTTTTCACCTCAACATTAATTGCTTCTACAGCTATCATGTTTTCTTGTGTCTCTAGAGGAGGTGCTTCCTCATTCTGGGTTATTGTTTCTTCTACTACTATTTCTTCAGGGTCTGTCTGTATCCCTATAGAATTTGTACTAACTATTTTTTTAGGAAGAGGGTTTCTTCCTTGTACTCTAGCCCTTTTGTTCTTCTTTCTTTTGTGGACTTTATCTGTCTGTTCTAATTGTTTCCTCAATTCCTTAATAATTTCCTTGAGTTTAACTACCTTATGCTTTAATACTTCAGCCTTCTTAGCCTTTTTCTTCAATAGTTTATTTTATTTTTTTAACTTTCTAATTTTCTTATGGCTTTTGGATTATTTCTATTTATGGGAGGTCTCAAGGCCTTCTTCATTCTGGTCAGCAGATGGTTGTTCCTCTATTCCTTCTAATTGTTATGTCTTTCCAAGAGGGATTCTTGTTTCAAAATGGGGTTCTTCCTGTCCTCTGTCCTCGGGAAAAGATATTTCAATATCAGGAAAATCTTCAACTAGTTTTGAAGAGGAGGGTTGTTCTAGTTGTATTTTTGGATTATTTGTGCCCCTGTCAAGTGAGGTTCCCAAGCTTCCCAAAACCTGGGTTGTTTCTACCTCATATCTCTTCATAAATTGTTCTGTCAGATCTGACAATGTCGGTTGGGTGTCTTCCTGATCATTCCTCTGTAAGGTATGTTCTTCTTACCTAATTCCTTGGGCAGTCTCATGTGGAAACTGTTCTGTAGAGTTATGAAGTTATTCATGTTGTTTTTTTGTATCCTGAATTGCTTCAGTTGTTTCCTAAAAAAATTTGCTTCTTCTCCTTGTTTGAATGATGGTTGTAGGGGTAGTTGTTGCTCTCTTCCTCTTTTTTGTTAATGCATGTGTTTGTACGGTCTAGGTCTCTAAAATTTGGGTAGGATATACCTCAGCTTCAGTTTGAGGAGATGGGATTTCCCTTTGGGTAGTAGTCTCCTCTACCTGTCTATCTTCGATTTCCTGTGGTGGTTGATAAAAGTAACAGGGTCCTTGAATTTTTGTGTTCTCAAAGAAACCTCATGTAATATGGCATTCAGAAAGAAAGGTAGATTAAGTACTAACCGTTGTTTTAAAGTTGCCAGCGATTTGAGGTGGCGAGGTCGAATTACTTCATATCGTCCATCACAAGTGATGTACCACTGAATTACCCCTGCAAGTTTTTTCCATGGTTCTCTGAGGGTACTGGGGTTGAGTCCTTTTCCTTTATTATCCAATTCTTCCCCAGGATCTATGAAGGTTTCCACAACTTCCTTCAATGTTGTGTATCGTCCTGTCCACTGAATGCCCGTATTAGGGAGGCTTGTGACCTCTGCTAAGATTTTTGGGGTGACTGAGATTTGTATGCCATGCACCATAGAGTTTTCCCCCTGCAGATTCTGAAAGAATTCAAGCGTGACATTCGTGTCATATCCTTGCAGTCGGTTGAAGTACTTCGTCCACTCCAGCTGATGCAGGATGTCTCTCACTTGATCTATAAGATTTAGTAAAGTAGGTTCCCTGCGCACACCTCTACCACCCATTTTGTGAGAAAATATGGAGAACTATCGTTCCTGTTAGCAGAGTTGGTTAGACTAGCTTTGGAGGAAAAATTACCGAGAATAGCAACTATCAGAGACATCAAATGTATCTAAATGAAGGTATGTATTACAATCATTACTATATGCATCGAGAAGTGTGTCGAGCGTCCACTCCCCTTATTAATAGAAAGGTCGACTGTCAGCGTAGGGAAGAGTAATGATTATAAGTATTGGTGGCGAAAAGTAATGATTGTACAGTGGTCGCCAATGGGGATTAATGATTTATGTTTGAACAACATATTTAACGGTGATCATTAAATGTGATATTGTGGAATTGAAAATACCTATACCTAAAATAATGCATTTAGGATACATTCTCTGAATAAATTAAATCTTGTTCAATTAAATAATATCCCACATATCATAATGTTGTTACTTTTCCATGTTATTGAATACAACTGAAATGATAGCCTCGTGATTGAGTGAATGAAATCTAGAGAGATGGAGAAAATTGGTGTGTTAAGGTAACTTCCATACCACAGGTAGAGCCACTGTTGCCAGCAGGCGTCCATAGCCTCGACAGGGTTGCCTTTTAACCCGAAGATGAGCTTGTATCCTTGATACTTGTTTGAATCATCTTTTCCAAAAAGACCATTATCCTGGTTTGGTAGCCATAGTGATAATGCCACTCACTAGATTGTAACTTAAGTGAACAAGCCGGCTCATGATGAGACCTCTTGTACTTTGACAAAAAGAGAATGTCAAAGGCCATTTCCCTGGTGTGGTGGCCATAGTGGGAATGCCACTTAGGTTATTATCCTATGATCATGGTAGGTTGGCTCGTGATGAGACCCCCTATTCTTTGTGGAAAAAAAAAATATTGTTGATAGATGTATAAAAATTTATTTCTTTCTTTTTTTGGGGGGGGGAGGAATTTATTTTATTATTATTATTATTATTATTATTATTATTATTATTATTATTATTATTATTTTAAGTTTTTCCGAAAAAGACCATTATCCTGGTTTGGTATCCAGATGATGATAATTCCACTCACTAGAGTGTAACTTAAGTGAACAAGCCGGCTCGTGATGAGACCTCTTGTCCTTTGACAAAAAGAGAACGTCAAAGGCCATTGCCCTGGTGTGGTAGCCATAGTGGGAATGTCACTTAGGTTATTATCCTTTGATTGTGATAGGTTGGCTCGTGATGAGACCCCCTATTCTTTGTGGAAAAAGAAAGAGATTCTATTGATTTATTATATTATTGTATGAAGGGAGGCTCATCTACTCCTTAAGAGTAAGGGATGGCGTAAAGAAGTGTAAGGATACCAAGTAAAAGTGTGTTGCAGATTCCTTATTAGTTATAAACATGAGGTATCATTTAAGTGTAATATATAAGGGAAAAGAAACAAATTATGGTGGTTACAGATTATGAACAAGGTTTAAGATATTTTGAAGGAAGTGATCCAAAAAAGCAATTTGATAAGGTATGGGAGATAGTCCACAAAATAATGATGGATCGTTAGAAATAGTGCTGATGAAAAAATATTTTGGTGAAAGTTGTACCCCAAAAGAAAGGTTTAGTGTTTTATCAGGAAGGAAGGAATGGCAAAATGAACAATAGGTGTAAAAAAAAAGAATAGCAATTGTTTCGTTCAAAGGAACAGCAGGCGCGCAAAAGGAACATCAATTGTTCTGTTCAAAGGAATAGCAGGCGCGCAAAAGGAACAACAATTGTTCTGTTCAAAGGAACAGTAGGCGCGCAAAAGGAAAAACAATTGTTCTGTTCAAAGGAACAACAGGCGCGCAAAAGGAACAACAATTGTTCCGTTCAAACCATCTTAATTGTAGAAACCTGGTATGTATTTTTCTTGAATTCAAGGTTGATTCCTCATCATCTAAGTTCATTTATGAGTTGGTTTATTTCAAAATTAAGTAATGGATGGTTTGTTAATGTTATAAATTTCATTATAGTTTCCCAATTTCCGCTGCTAAATCATGACATATTCATTTCTCTGCATTAGACAAGGTATGGGTAACGAGATGAAGCGGGAGTTCGGAACAGAAAAGTGTGCTAATTGAGTTCATCATGGTTATCCTCCCTAGTTTTGATTTTATGGAATGACTGTCGAAAATAAAATAAAAACTAAACAAAATTTTATACAGTATATATAGTGTCAGCAGATTTCAATATTTATGGAGTTGGGGTGGCTGGATTACCTTCCCATCTAGTCAAAATTTGAACGGTAGGGTCCTTACTTACCTCCTGGTAGAAATATTCTTTTGACGGTGGTCGATGATAAAGTCGTAGTTGGTGTCCATTGACCCAAAATGGAGATCCGGACCTGTCAATGGTGCTTAATGTAACTGTTCCATTATCATGGACTTCACTGATTTCGTACGGTCCTAGCCATCGTGTCTGTAATTTTCCCGAAAAATCCTGAAATCTGGAATCGTAGAGGAGTGCCCAGACTCCTTTTTTAAATAGTTTTTTCTTTATATGCTTATCGTGCCAGGTTGATCTTTGTTGCTGAATAAAAGTTGTGCTCTCTACAGCAGACAGACGTGCTTCATCCAATTCATTGAGTTGTTGAAGGCGTTGTTTATGTGCTTTTGTAAGATCCAGTCTGATTTCCTGGGCCATCCTTAGAGTCTTGATTTCAAACTTGATTGGGAAGATGGGTTCTTTGCCATAGACTAAATGGTAAGGAGATTAGCCAGTGGTATTATGCCATGTTGTGCGGTAAGCCCATAAGGCGTTTGGGAGCTCAGAAGCCCAATTCTGTCTGTTTGTTGAGACAGTCTTTGTCAAGATTGCCTCCAGGACTTTGTTGGTGATTTCCACTTGCCCATTTGCTTGTGGATGATACGGATAAGTAATTATGTGTTTGATATGATAATTATCCAGGGTGGTGGTGATTCTATGAGATGTAAATTGTGAACCCCCATCAGTAATTACCTCTCTTGGTAATCCATAGCGTACAAATAATTTGAAAAGAAATTTGATGGCTACTTCTTCTGTTGCATTTGGCAAGGCTTCTGCCTCTACCCATTTAGTCATGTAGTCCATTGCGACTAGAATATAGGCCTTCTGATTTGACTTTGGGTTGAAGGGGCCAATGAAGTCTAGTGTCCATCTCTCAAATGGTTCTGCGACTACTTGTGCTTTCAAAGGAATTTCATCAGCATGACCTGGTTTTCCCATCCGTTGACAACTATCGCAGGTTTGGACGTATTTCTTCGCATCTCTGAATATTGAGGGCCAATAATAGCCCATCTACAAAATTTTGTGTCCAGTCTTGCGGTCTACAAAGTTCCCACCACATGGCTCATCATGTCCATCTTTTAATATTTCATAGAATTCGTCATCTCGTACGCATCTGCAGATCTGGAGATCAGCTCCTGTATGGAAGAGATATCCGTTGATCCAGGTGAATCGTGCATTACGCTGGACGATCAGCTTTCTTTCTTCGATGAAATATGTGCCGGTAATCTTCCTACTGCCAGGTAATTTTCCACATCAGCGTACCAAGGTGGCTTTGTAGTAACAGCAAACAGACGCTCATCTAGAAATCAGTCTTCGACTGTTAAGGAGTCATTTGTTTTGGGTATGTGGGATAGGAAGTCTGCGACAAGGTTTTCTCTCCCGGGTCGATCTTTGATGGTGATATCAAATTCCTACAATAATAACAACCATCAAGTGACCTGTCCATTAGTAATTGGTTTATTAGTCAGATATCTGATAGCAGAATGATCAGTATACAGAATGACCGAATAGCCTGTTATATAATGACGAAATTTATTGATGGCATGTATAACAGCTAAAAACTCTTTCTCTATTACTGTATAATTAAGTTCATCTGAATTAAGATTCTTTCTAATAAAATAAATTGCGTAAGGTTTCTTCTCCTCCTCATGTCCAAGGATAGCGCCTATCGCAATATCTGATGCATCGGTGGAGATGTGGAATGGTATTTTCCAATTTGTCCCCCTCAACATCGGTGTTGTTGAGATCAACTTTTTGAGTCCTGCAAATGCCACATCACACTTGTCAGACCATTGAAATTCTACATTACCAGTCAAAGCATGTAAAGGTGCAGCGGTTTTTGCAAAATTTTCCATAAACCTACGATAGTATCCTGAAGCACCAAGGAAACTACGTCCCTCAGTTTGTGTGTGTGGTGTGGGTAGATTAAGGATTACCTCTATCTTTGTTGGGTCTACCCTAATTCCATTTGCAGAGATATAATTCCCTAGTACCACACCTTCTGTCATCATCATGTGACACTTTTCATGGCTTAAACATAACCTGGTCGTGATACATCGTTCTAGTATTTTCTCTAGGTTATTCAGTGCTTGATCGAAGTCGTCGCCATAAGGAGTGAAATCATACATATAGACTTCAATTCCTTCACTGATCAGATCGTTGAATATGCTCAGGATGGCCCTTTGAAAGGTGGTTGGAGCGTTACAAAGTCCAAATGGTAATACTCTATAAGCAAAATTTCCCCAGGGACATGTGAATGTGGTTTTATCTTGATCTTTTGGGGCGATCTGAATCTGATTGTACCCGCTAAAACCATCTAGGAAAGAAAAGAATTTATTTCCTGCCAAAGTATCCAGGACCTGGTCAATGAAAGGCAAAGGGAAGTGGTCTTTTTGAGTGGCTTTGTTAAGTTCTCTGTAGTCAACACAGATGCGCCATTTCCCATTTTTCTTTGGGACGATCACTAGTGGGGAAACCCATCGACTATCTGAGATGGGATATATAAAATTTACGTCCAACAGTTTTTGTAATTCTTCTTTAACGATATCCCTAAGGTGAGGATTTAATCTTCTCTACAGCTGGCAGATAGGTCGGGCTTCTTTTTCAAAATAAATGTGGTGTGTACAGAGTTGTGGATCAATACCTTTCATATCATAATATTCCCATGCAAAAGCTTGTCGGTACTTGGAGAGGACATGAATTAACTTTTGTTGTTGTTGTTCATCTAAATTGGCATTGATGTTTAGAGGCCTCCCGGGTGCGATCTCGATGGGTTTGTTGTTATGAACGGCCGTAGTTGGAATTTTTTGTTCCATTAAGTCTTCCAGCAGGTCCCCTGTGCTTCACAATCTAGAACATATTGGAACATCTGGCAGGCCGGGTTGCTCATGGTGGCCAGATTATTGATAAACCCACTGATTACGTCATCCTATAACTAATTTTTAAGTTTGAGGGCTTCTTCCTGCGTAAGAGGGGCTTGTAAATCCCTCTCTGGGTATCGTGGTGGTGCAAATTGTGGATATACAAAAGTTGGACTAGGTTTAGCAGGAGGATATAAAATGAGGTTCTTCGTGATACCCCCTCTAGTGATTGTCATATTTCCTGTTCAACATCCTATGTACACATCTGTTGTTGCAAGCCATGGCCTGCCCAGTATCAATGGATGCCCTTCAAGTCCACCTTTTGGATTTATGATGAGGAAATTCGTCGGATATTCCCAAGAGTCAACGGAGATGGCTATATCATGTAATGTGCCAACTGGTCGAACTACCGATCAATCTGCCAACTACAGCATTATTGTTGTAGGTTCGAAGGAGTTAAAACCCAGGGTATTGCAAGTTTCCATAGTCAGGATGTTGATGGTTGCTCCCAAATCAACTAGTGTATTGGGAAAAGAGCATCCCTGGATATGAACTGTTACTATGGGATTCCCCGGATCTACATATTTAACTGGTTCTTGTCTACCTAAAATTAGATCAAATAAGGCTCCTACCACACGGACTGTTGATGATGAATTTTTAATTTTTCTGATGGGTTTTATCCCACATAGCTCTTTGATTGTTTTTGTGTAAATGGGGATGTAATGAAGAGATTGCAGGAGTGGAATCTTGATATATAAATTCTTGAGCTCCCCTACAAGGTCGAAGTTGGGATATACGGTCGATTTTGCTATCATCAATCTTTCGGGGAACGGAGGGGAGGGTGTTGTACCCTTATCAGGATCTTGTGATTCGACTATGTCTCCCCCCCACTTGATTTCTTCTGTTATTTCCACAGTCGGAGGTGTTATTGTTGGTTGTTTCTCCTGCCCTTGAAAAACATCATTTTCTTCAGGGGAGATTATTCGTCCCGACCTTAATCGTAGTTCATTGCACCCTACCGAGTTGATCTCTCCTTCTCCATTTTCTATAATATGGACGAGTTGAGACGGTTTGTTATTTGGATTTGGGTGAGGTTGGGCTGGTAGTTGAGGGCGTAATTGGGATTGTGGATTTTGGGACAATTGAAGTGGGGCTTGTAACGTAGGCTGAGTTTGAGGGGCCATCCCCATGGGTTGATTGTTTATCCCCAAGGGGCGTTGCCAATTCTGATTCCAATTTGGGTTTTGGGTAGTCATGTTGGGCCACTGTGAAGGGTAAATGTTGTTATTGGAGTTTTTCCAGGATGAGGTGGGATATTGTGAGTTAGGCCAGGTATAAGTTGTAGTTGGTTGATTCTGCCAAGCAAGGATTGCAGTGGGCTGGTTTTTCCAAGTGGGACTTGCAGGTGGATATTGTTGGGGTTTCCAGTTTTGATTAGTAAATGGCTAACCCTGCCATGTGCTACCAGGAGCTTGCTGGTTATATTGCCTGGGGAAGAAAGGGAAAGGGTCCTGCAATGTATTTGGGTGCTGATTTTGCCATTGACGACGTTGAGCCATTAGATATAATGGTTATGTTTCTTCTTTTGCTTCCCTAAAGACAGCTTTCAGTCCAGGAAGCAATGGGAATTGTTCTGTTTCATGGTCCTTGGTGCAGATAGCGCAAACCCAAATCGCATCCAAAGGGCAATCCCTTGGGCGATGTTTCCTTCTGCACCTGTGGAAAAATATGGCTAACGTTTGTTCTGCTTCTATTTTTTTTTGTTTGGCCTGCAACACATCCAATTGTGTAGTCAAAGTGCTTAGAATGTCTATTTTAAAGTTTTCTAAAAGATTACCAACTTCATCTCGAGTAACACGCCCGCTGGTAATATTGTTATTTCTAGTGAAGGGGGTACGTATCCTTGATCTAGTCCGTGAACTTCCTCTTAAGCACCTGATGCACAATAGGACAATGTCATCATAAGTTTCTTGATAAATATCACCTTTCCCCATTAAATTCAACGTTTCTACCCATTCATCTTTCATACCTTTAATCAAAGTTTCCTTAAGTACTTCCCCTGGTAGCGTGCCATAGGGTGATCTTTGTAAATTATATTGAAATCTCTCTACATATTCTTCTAATGATTCATTTTCTTTTACAGTCATTTGAAAGATTTCATCTTTTAAGTCTCTATTTCTACAATAATCCTAATATTTTGTCAAGAAGGCTTGTTTCATTTCATCCCATGAGTTTATAGTTCCTCCCCCTAATCCCATGAACCAGCGTAGAGTTGCTCCTTTCAAAGTGGAGGGGAACAATTTTAATTTTGGGGGTTCAGAGGTGTAATCATATCCTCTACATAGGACATCAAATTCGAATAAGAATGCGTCCGGATCTTCTGAGATTAATCCATGAAAGGTTGGCAGGTTTTGTAGGGGAATAGCCTTCATGGGGGCATTGGTAATTGGATCAATTATCAGATATTTCAAAGTGGAAGTCTGGGAATGTTGTTGATTTGGTTGTGCCATTTGATCGAAAATATGCCAGAAATATTTAGGGATTTCTTGATATGGATATATTATTTGAATTGATTGGTTATCTGATCTTCTAGGGGATCTGATTTCACTCCCTTTGTCTGTAATTTCAGGTATGCCTTCTTCTTTTGCAGGAGATTCAGGATTGGAAGGTGGGTTTGTCTTAGTTATCCCACTAGTTTCTCCTTCTCCTTCCTCTAGGTTACAAGAGTTTCCCTCTACTAAAGGGTTGAGGGGTAGGATATCTGTGACCTGAAAACTTAGCTAAGTCCCTTCAATTTTTCTATGAATCTCGGCGTGGGCTGCAGTTGGTGAAGCTGCCACCTGAGGGATTCGGGTGGATCCTTTTCTAGGTCCAATCGAGGCTTGAGATTCTGCTTTTCGGATGATGTCATCTATGAAAGTGATTATTCCAGGGAGCATCGAGCCCTGGGGTTTGGTAATGTTTGGTGGAGGTTTTGGCTTTTCAAGATCTTTCTTCTTAGTCATACACACTTCACACAACAAAAAGGAAAAAAATCGAAAAGGAAAAAAAACACCTATGTAACCTCTTAATGCGTCAGCTGGAGGTAGGTGTTGGTATAAGCATCTTACTTATTGCTTGAATAGGTTCTTACCTTCCATCTTCAATACCTCATCCTCCAGAGGCACAATCTATGCTACCTTTGACATTCTTCCCTGACAACGGCGCCAAAATGTTGAGCTCTAAAGATGTCTAAAAACAACCTTAGTTTAACATTAATTTATCAACCCGAGGATTCGTCTTTTATCTCAAAGAATATCGGCAAAGTCTATGCAGATATCTTATAGAGGCTAAAATCATGTAGCGAAAGCAAATCTAAGTTTGTCAACAATCAAGTTCCTCAAACATTCATTAAAGATTCTAGGGATTGAAATCTCAAGCTATGCAAAAGGAAAGGAACTAGCTAATCTATTGAATTCATTCTAAGAACAATAATTGAATCTAGATAAAGACTTGCAAGAATTGCTATCATTGTGAATTAGAACGGCTGAAAAGAAAAGGGTGAATTACTCTATCTATGGAAAGGAACAAAGACTATAATCTAACTGAAAAGAGACGGAAATCATATTTCTATTGAAAGGAACAACAACTATATTCTAGCGGAAAGGAACAGCAAATGTAAACTTATGAAAGGAACAACAAATGTAAACTTATGAAAGGAACAACAAATGTGAGCTTATGAGGAACCTTCAGGCATTGAATCTTAGTAATGGGAATTGGAACAATAATCATTCAATACTTCAGGGAATATCTATTTCTTGCAATTGGCATGAAACCATCAACACACTTATGCGTTTGTTAACTACTATAAAAGAAAATTGAATCACAAGACAGAGTT
Source organism: Picea engelmannii (assembly GCA_009831015.1). Taxonomy (NCBI): domain Eukaryota; kingdom Viridiplantae; phylum Streptophyta; class Pinopsida; order Pinales; family Pinaceae; genus Picea; species Picea engelmannii. The sequence goes on along the minus strand of ML787214.1, from coordinate 212,818 downwards.
TGAGCTGATATAATTACAGATCGAATAGTAGCTCCTTCAGACTGGGCCCTCGGTCCTTAGAAGCACTGTTATTAAAAACTCAGTATATAAAAATGGAAAAACTGCTTGAGGCTTCTATTAATTTCATAGCCGGTACAACATTTCTACAAAAACTGCTAACGCATAGCAATTCTATATTCTCTATTCTTGAGTGCAAAAATCTCTCTTTTCTTCAAGATCCATTTACCCCTTATATGTTACAATAATCTGGGTAAATGAAGTTATCCTGAGGATCGAAAGATCCTCAGGATTGCTTTACTATTACAATGAGTAACTCAATTATCTTTAAAACTGTTTTGCGCCATAAAGTCTTCAACCTCCAATAGCTTGCGCATCTTCAAGATTCCACTTGCTATCTTGGGTTCGACAATATTTAACCAATCCTGCAATAAAACCAAACAATTCCAATCATATTTAGAATCTATGTAATCTAATCTCCAACAATCAACGCTAAAGGGTATATTATTCATTTTCTATTCTATTTACTTCTAAATAACCGAAAAGTCAATCAAAATAATATCACGAAATGTGGGGAAAAGGAAGATATTTATACCTTTTTCATAACCTAACAAGGAGTTTCTCCACCTCAGCCTTAATTGTTGCATATTTCCAAGGCTTAATTGGTATTAACTTTTTTCAAATAGGATTCACAATTTCATACATTTTAATCTCTTGTTAGACAATACATGGGTCTATTCCTAGTATTTCTTCATAGGTCCATGTAAAAATGTCACGAAATTATTTTAAAATATCTATATAAATGTAGACTTCATCAGGAGAACAATATGCTCCAATGAATAAATTTTCCATGACTCTAGGATTTCTAGAGATGTCAATCAGTGTAGTCTCAGAAATATTAGCCATGTTACTTTCATTAGTCATGACATGTTGTAATACCCCAGGTTGAGCCCCAGTTGTAATGTATATATAGGTTGGTGAGCCAGGATACTTTTGGCTAGAGTGCCTTTGTATATATGTTCCGAGGCCAAAGTGCTTATGTGATTATTAGGTCGGGGATCCTGGATTGCTAAAAAGTCTATGTGCCTTTATTGTAGTTTGTAAATAATACTCATACTATTAATAAAATACATCACTATTGCAGACTGACCCAACAAAAGAGATGGGGGGGTAAACTCCACTAGAAAGGGAAAGGGGGGCTAAGAGTCTAGGAAAGGGATAAACTAAGGGGATTAAGCCCAATGGAATCTTATATTAATATTCCTTAAAGCTAAATTTATGGATATGAATATATCCTAAGTTTCTAAAGTGGAGACAAGGGGATTCCTTGATTGCTATGTGTCATAAAGGGCACATGCATATATATTTAGGGGATTTAGTACATTTCCCTATCATTCAATCATTTATTTCATCATTCGTACCAAACAAAGTCACCAACTTAATGAAAACTGTGACCTCAAAACGAGAACTCTAGCCCTTAAAACCCATATTTTTGCATAAAAAAACTTGAAAATCAACCCCCGAATCAAAAAGTGGTGCTACCAGTAACACCATTTTTTGTAACCGGGTCAAAATTACAACTTTTTTCAAGCACGGGCTTAATAAATCAAATGGTTGCTCAGAAAAACTTTAAAGTCAACCCCCAAATCAAAAAATGGTGCTACCAGTAGCACCACTTTTTCTAACCAGGTCAAAATTACAACTTTTTTCAAGCATGGCCTTAAAAAATAAAATAATTGCTTACAAAAACATTAAAATCAACACCTAAATAAAAATGTGACGCTACCTAAAGCAAAATGTTTTTTCTTAACGTTAAAATTGAAATTAATTATGACCTAGTTGAAATTGTGGCCTTGACAACAAATCCCTACGCAAATAAAAAACCCAAAATTGGATCCTAAATGGTCACTTGAAAATTTATTTACTATCATTTTTTTTCGTAAATTTACATTAAAAAATAAATAGAGTAAGGATAAAATCTTCACAATTTTTTTTTTAAATGAAGACAAAAACACATTTAAAAATATATATATTCAAAACATAAATTTAAAATTAAAATTAAAAATAAAAATAAAAACTTAACAAAATGGTGAAAAACAAA
>ML787214.1:188709-205255 GCA_009831015.1 Picea engelmannii | reverse complement strand
TCTATCTCAAAAAACCTTCATTTAGGCCCTCAAAATGGCCCCGGAAGTTAAACCTGCTAAAAATAGTAAATTGCCAAAATTGCCAGAAAACTATTTTGAGCCAGTCGAAAAAGGTGGGTGGCCACCAATATCCACCTGGATCATAGTGGATGTTAATCATCATCATCATAGTTACATATAATATAAAAACTTTAATTTCGTTTTTAGATTTTTATGAATGGTATTTCATTTAAGTAGTTTTTTTTTTTTTTTTAATTTAATTTAAATTTTTTTTGTTGTAATTTTAAGTTTTTTTAACTATTTTTTTTTTTATTTTGTATGAAAGTTTTTATTTTAGGTTTTTTTCAACTTTTTAAAGTTTTTTGGGATATAATTTTTTTTTACCTTTTTCTTATTTTTTTCTCATTTCTCTTACTTTTTATATTTATTTTTAATTTTATGTTTTTTTTTCCTCTTTAGTTTTTTAGGTTTTTCTTAAATGGTTTTTTTTTTAAATAAATTTTTTTTTCAATTTTTTTTGTTTTCTTAGTTTTTTTTTAGTTTAAAAAAATGTTGTACAACATTTTTAACATTGGATAAAGCATGGAAACATGATTAAAAACACCATTGAATAAAAAAATAGAAAAGTTTGAAAATAGATGAACAAACATTGTTGAGAAAAAACAAATTGAACACATTTGAAAATAGATGAAAAAACAAGCATTTAAAAACAAAAAGTGGAAACATTATGTATCAGAAAATTTAAAATATCAAAAAATCACCTAAAAATGGAGGGGTTGCTACCGGTAGAACCATTTTTTAAAATGGGGTTAAAAACTTGACCCCCAAAAAACGAGAACTCTGTAGAGTTCTCGTTAAGTTGGTAACTATGTTACTAGGAAAGGGGTCTCTCCAGCCATACCTATACGTGGGAGTTGTTTCTAGCTGGTGACTTGAAGAGGCGGGTTGTCATGCCCATGGTTGAAGAAGTGGATTGTCAGGCCCATGAGCATTCTCTCCAGGTGAGAGAATTGCTGGGAATTTATTCCCAATGTGCTAAGTTGCAGCTACAGGGCTCTGAGACTCCTTATTCGTCCTATTGTTGAAGCCTCGGAAGGAAAGTGGGGAAGCCAAATCATTGTTGAGCGGAGAAGGGGAACACCTCCTAGGGTGGAACAGGCATGTGGGGGATGAGGGACTGTAGGTTGGCTGCTAGAGTTGGCCCATGAATCTAAGAATTGTTGATGATTTGACAGACCTCAGACTGTCTTAGAACTTCCTTTTCCCAGATAGATTTTATCCCCAACTTGGGGATGACCCACTATTGCCATTATGAGTAGTGTGGTATATGGTTGGGAGGAACATGGAAGGTATGCACGCAGTTGGTATTTATTTCATGAGATAAGTGCCTTTCATGAGCTTATTTTATTTACTGTATGTATAATTATGGGATTTTTGTTATGGAATTTATGTTATAATTGTATTTATAAATTATTATTGTTATTCTTCTTAACTCTATTCATATGCAGAACATAACAGTAAAATTAATGGTATCAAAATTCGGAATTTGGATGTGGCAATGCCCAACAGGGAGTTGAGGATGTTACAATGTGGTATCAGAGCTCCAGTTTTCAACACTGGGCCTAGCTGGGAAAATTAACATAGTGCGGAGCTAAAATTACAAAAATTTAGTTGTTGAGGATGTATGCAACTTGTATGCTAAAAGTATTCTTGTGAAATTGAGAAAATTTCATAGGGAATTTGAAATATTTGAACCCGGAAGTGGGAAATAATCATTTTCGTTCTTTAAATTGGACAAATTTGTGTCTATAAATGATCGAATTTTGAGTTATAGTGTTTTCATGATGAAAACGGTAGCAACTGGGTGAAATTTGGCAAAATCCCCAATTTATATTGTTAAATTCACGAGGAATTTAAGGAATTTGGCCAGAAATTAAAATTCCCCAATTTGAATATTAATCTCAATATTTTCAAAACAATAATTGGTCGAATTAAAGACTGCAGTGCGCCTTGGTGTAATTCGGCGACAGTGAGAAAAATTCCCAATTTTAGAGAAGGAATTATGGAGAAATTCGACAAGAATTTAGGTGTCGAATTTTGTGTGCCAATGTTAATTTATTTTACATAGGGCCAAAATTGATCGTATGGAGTTTAACTACAGAGATGTAATGGTGGCCTGGAAGAAATTTCAAATTTAGGCGAAATTGGGCAAAATACTTGATCCAGATTTATGAGAGGAACGAAATGAAAACACATATCTATAATATTAACATAGAGACACAATGCATAATAAAAGAGATACAGTAAAACTTGACTTCTATTAAATAAGAAATATGTTGAAATTGTAAAATGCAGACTAAAACAAGCTTGCTAGAATGGTGGCAGCTTATATCTAAGAAGAGATGTGACGATTATGCTCATTTGCAAGAAGATGAGTACAATGAGGCTCCAAAGGAATTTTTACATCAAACATGAATTCCAAAACCCTAGACATCCAAAAGCCTAACCCTAGGAGATGAAGCACCAAAAGTCATGTGGGCCCCGTTGGGGTAAGTTGGTACATCAACTTCCCGAGGTCGTAACTTTTACATACATATTTATTATAGGCGCATGATAGCTCATTGGAAAGCTCTATACGAGGTATACACATTATGTCGTCACACTTTCACTTCTACTACAATGTGACTGTGGAGGGCCCAAAAAACATTGTTTAGGGCCTCAAAACGACCCCGGAAGTTTAGGACCCGAAAAAATAGAAAAAAAAATTCCAAGATGAAAATTGAAATTGCTAAGATGAAAGTTGTATGTGAGCCAGTTGGAATAGGTGGGTGGCCACTGATACCCACATAGACCAATTCTCCCCCACTAGGAAGCAATGGCCTCCATTGCATTGAGTTCCCCCATCAGATGAGGAAATTTCTGTTGAATTTGGCCCCGGGTGAGCCACTTGCCTTGGTGCAGAAGTTGCCATGCTTTGACAACATGATAAAGCTAAAAACATTGTTGTCGATTTCCCTTAACCTGTGTGTCCATGATCTGATCAGTGGATTCTTGCTCCATGCATTCAAGGTTGAGCTATGTCGGTGTCAATTGTTCTTCTACCTCTGCGATATCCAATAATGATGGAAAGTATGGTCGAAGGAGGTCCACATTAAACACTGGGTGCAAGCCAAGGAAGGGGGGAATTTGAGCTCAAAATCATTGTGCTAGGGACCTAACCCCTCACGTAGGTAGAATAACATATTTCCGTGTAATAAAGGTCAATATTAATAAGGCCTAGAAATAAGGAAGAATAAGTCCAATGTAAGAAGACCTAATAGAATCTTCTGCTTATAGAAGAATCTTCCTCTAGATTGTTCTTTTGATAGACATATTTAGTATAAATAGGAGTCGAGGGTATGACAAGTTTTGTCTTGGATATTATTGTAATAGAGCTCTTCTCTATTGGATTTTTCCCCCTCGAAGAGGCAAGTGAACATTGCTCTCAGTAATCGAAGTGCTCTTTCTGGTGTTCTTTTGGTATCATTTTGGTATTATTGTGGTGTTGTTATGATTATATTGTTGTTCATCTGCCATTTCTAGATATTTATTTATGTTCTGCATACTTTTTATATCTAGAATATTACAAGTTGTATCAGAGCACCTTCCTCGATAGAAAATTGTGGGTTAATTTGTTTTAGGGTAGAGACGTATTTTGACGTCTTTAAGCTACAGAGATCTGTTGTTACGCGCATAAACCCATGGTCGGGGATTCATACACGTAGGAAATACAAGTGGTACTTAAGAGAACATATTTTGGCCACCCTTGTAACCCTTGTTGGTACCCCTTCGAGTGGTAGCGCATTAGAAAACACCTATATATGGATCAACCTATATCTCCTGAATCCCTCCATAGAAAAATCGATCGGTCACCTGACTGCTATAGTGTCACCGAGAACAGGACTTGAGAAGATACTCTCTAGTACCTAGGTAGTTGGGTAGCATGGCTAAGGGCACGGTCTAGCCTCCTCAGTTGGTTCCCTGAGATATTGGGTCGAGTACTATTGTTGGACCCCGCACGTATATCAGAGAGCTATAGCACAAGGAAAACCCTTGTTTGTAGAACCCTTGAATACCTAACCCTTGGGATGGAAAAAAAATAGAACAGACAAGATCTATTGTGGTGCAACTGTGTCTCCTGCATTTGAGTTGCGAAATTTCTACACATTTCTTCCCCTTTTCTCCTTGATCGCACTCATACCCTTCATTTTTAATCCTTTTTGTTTCAGGACCCAACCCCTTCCTGACCCCTTGTCAGTGATGTGGTTGGTTCTCCCTATCTTATATTTGAAGTTGAGATGGAACATCTGCAATTATGTGGACCACTTATGATGGTAGTCATTATGAAATTTTCCTTATGTTTACATGAACTGCAGAGGCTTATGATCAGTACGGATGATTGTCTCCTTCCCGATAATGTCATGTCTCCACTAGAGGCAATATTGTACAATGGAGTACATTTCTTTGTCATAATTGGGGTAATTCTGGACAGTATCTGATAGTGTCTCACTATGATAGGCCATGGTGTAATACCCTTGTTTATCCCAGCTTGTAAATATAACTATAACTTTCTTATAGACTATGGGAAAACTAAATATGTGTGGACATTGGAACTGATGAACCTTTTTATTATAAAAGGTAATGTAGATATATATGTATTTTATGCTACTAAATAAAATGCAAAGTGTTGCACAACTGCTGAAGGGGGTTTTTCGAGATAGATCATGATGTTATAAGAGAGATGGTGAGGGGAACAAACAATGGTTGAGATTACCCTCACCAGACCAGTACCTTACTGGATTTAAATTACTTAGACCCAGAACAGTCCTCTAACCCATAAATAAATTACCAGTCACATTGGTAGTTGGGAATCCCTCCTCAAGAGTTAATGAGGAGATGGGCAGAGTACCCAACTGAAAGACTTCATGACCTGACCATGAACTAGGGATTCAAACCCATGCAATCTTGTTGAGGAAGGAAAGAAAAGAAGGGAATTTGTGGGTAGAGGGGATGGCGAAGGAGATGAGTTGAGAGACCATTCTTCCTAAAAGAGAATATCAAGTGCAACTATCAGGTTTCTAAAGAGAACTAAACAATAATCCTTCTTTGGGTGCAAGAAGTTGTTGGCAGCGTTTTCGGTCCAAGCTAATAAATGGGGTTGCATGTAGATGAGTGGTTGAGGAATCACTCATTGCAGGCCCCCTTTCTTGGTGAAAATAAAACAAATTGCCAAGTTCCTGTGGGGGGGGAGAAAAGCCTACATCCCTGATTGTCGTTGAACAAGAATGAAGAGTCTCTCTCTAAGAATCATGATCTAGCTAGGGGGTGGTCAACAGTAAATCCATTCAGGATTTGATGTTCCTATGGTTGGGTGGAAATGGGCACCCCTCTCAGAAGTTGCTTCACTATAGTGTTTCTTGATAAGTATTCTTATACTTTGTATACTAGAATTGAAATGATGGTTGAATGTCTATGTTTATGGATAAAATTTGCATTGTACGATTAATGTAGAAATGCTTATTGTTTGTCTGTGAACCCTTTCATTTGAATGGTTGTTGTTTTCCTCAGTTTAGAAGTTGGAGAGCTATGAGACATGGGCCTTCAGAAGAATTAAGGAATAATTTTAGGGTTCCTGTACTGGTCAAGAAATGCCTTTCCCTATTTTAGAACTTAAGTTTTGTGAGTGAAAGGTGCTCCCTTCAAACTAGTCGTCCAAGAGACCACAGGATCATGCCCACGACCTTAACCAAATCTTGGATAAAAACTATGAGTGTAACCTCTGGAGCTCGATAAGTTCCATATCACTAGGACCTTGGAACCCTTCACTAGGTCCAAAGGGAGATAAGCTATATTTGGCTTCGGAACTCCGGGAGTTTGAAGCTCTTGGATGTTATGACTTTACAACCTTCGAAACCAATCGAAGGGGACCTACTAGCACGATTACCGACGAGGTTGGCCAACATCTGGTTTTTCCCTTAACCATGAACATGGGATCTATCCCATCATTAAATCCCGATTCACTTCCCGATTGTGAAGTGACGAGAACCACAGATCCGAGTACATTCGGGATTTCCCATGACCATTGGATCTACATCGCAGTCAGTCCGACATTGACCACTATAAGAGAAAAGGAGGGTTAAGTGGGTAGAAACCCCAAATTTCGAACTTGTGAAGTGATGAGACTCTTAGATCTGAGGATGCTTTGGGACCTTTCCTGGCTATTGGATATAATTCGTGGTCAATCTCGTGTTGACCACTCCAGCAGAAAAGAGGAAGTTACACAATAGATCCCCTGAATGTTGAACTCACGAAGTAACGTGAACCTTCGATCTGAGGATGCTTTGGGATCCCTCCTAACCGTTGGATCTATACTGTGGTCATCTCAGCACTGACCACTCCAGGAGAAAAGAGGAAGTTATACAGCAGATCCCCCAAACACCGAAGTTGGGAAGCAACGAAAGTCATAGATCTATTGATCTACGTGGTCCTATATTTATTGTGGAATATAAGGGGTGTTGGGAGGTTTCTTATGGGAGTTTTTGCTTCAGATCTCTGGGTGAATTCTCAGGAAGGAGAAGCTAGAGACTCACAGAAAATATCGATCTAGAGCGACATGGCACACTGACATCACCTATAGTGACATGGACCCATGTTCGACATGCCACATGTTTCCTTGATTCATTCTTTTTATAGGTATTATATGCCCATTAGAACGTGACACATGTCACCCATTGATGGGGCCACATTTCATATCTACCTTGCCACATGTCAACCCTGTATACATTGCTCGCTTGGCCCAGTAGCAGGTGGAATACCCTGGGGCACTAGAAGTTCGGGACTTCAGAAAATTTGGGATGTTGAGGTTAATCTGGCCAAAGGCCTGGATCCACATGTCCCTGTCTCTGCAATTAATGTGTCACTGTGGACCCTTTGGGAGTCTATGAATTTAGAACTCTGGAGGATTGGAGTGGTGTGCTTGGATGAGTCGAAACAGGTCGAAGCATCTGATTTACTTTCCCGCTCCTGCAAGACTTCAGGCCATTTAAATACAATTAATTAAATGGAAAGGGACCATGTCTGGGACTCTAGAATTCGAGAGATTTGGGCTCCTAAGTATATGAGAAGGAATTTCTCTGAAGTCCGAAGACTTATGCACTAATTAATAATCAACCTAGTAGACCTATAGGAGCTAGAAAAATCTTGACTCTAGGTTAGAAGAGTCTCGTATACTATGATGAGGTGTAGTGTCGGGTGACAGGGACCCACGTGAGTGCCAAGTGGTTGTAAGGGACTCCAGTTAATGAAGTCTTGAAGAGCCTTGAAGGGCCATAAATTGCAATCTAGAGCTCAGATTTGAGCATGGTATAAGTCCTTGGGAAGCTCTTGTCAATCAAAAGGTGATGGAAGTCATGGGAAGAGGATTTAATATGTTCAAGGAAAGAGAAATTTTGATTCTCCATCCCTAAAAAGGGTACTTAGGGGTCGGGTGTGTTACAAAGTGGTATCAGAGCATGGCAACAACACTTGAACCACTTGGGCTCATGAACAAGTCGCAGAAAAATATTATTAGAAAATTTTTAAGGGGTAACACCCTATCTTACCCCATTTATAAGAAGCATATCTAAACCTCCACTAAAGAAAGGAATGACACTTTATAGTATTGTTATATGTTTTGAAAATCTGAAATGCATGTTGCTAATGTTCCAAATAAAGAATCTGACTTCACCTTACAAATTGTCTGTGTTGTTCATATACTAGTAAGAGAATTAAATAACAGAGAATGGTTTATCATCACTCAAGCAATCAGTGGACAGAAGGAAAACTACAGCGTAAGGGATGGTGACACACCATGAGTTGGGGGAAAAATCCCACAATAGAGAAGAAGAACCTTGAGAGGAGGGTGGTGGAACCCCTCCTGATTTGGCTGAAACTGTAAGAAGCCTCATGGAATAATTACATATTTGTAAGGCTGAGAATGAAAGGTTGATAAAAGAACATGAAAAACAAACTTAAATTAACGTAGTCCTATTGCAAAGCCTATCAGATATACATAAAAAGTTGCAACATGGACTAGCAGTCAGCCATGTGGAAAGACATCATACTAAGAAGACCCAAAGTCCACCTGAGATACGAAATCATGGTCCTAAAAGTGGCCGCACAAGGAGTATTACCTCAAAGAAGGCCCAAAATGGAGCCAAGAGACACTCATCGGAAGAATCCTCTGGTGAGGAAACTGACAACTCTAAGGAATCTTCTAGTAGCAAAACTAGATTACATTCCAAGAGGAGAAGAAAGAATAGAAAACATTCCTAGAGCCATGACCCTGAAGAGTTTAAGAAATCCAAACCACCCACTTTCGATGGAGAGATTAAAAAGGGGTGTTATCACATATAGTTGTCAAGGGCAGCAGGTTGTCCAAGTTCGTGGCCTGCACAAGAAATGTCAAAGCGTAGCGTTCAGAGCAGTCCATTTCGGGCTCGAAATGCAAGCAACAGGCAAGATCAGCTTCAGCAACAGACATTCCTGAGAATATCATATCGGCGATTTGCAGGAATCGGGGGTTCAAAATATTGTTAAAGTTGTTTGTCAAAGGTTCAAAGTCCCAAAACCCAAAGTGAGCATGAGCCATTTGATATTGAGGGGGATAGGTGGCAGCTGATCCACGCGTTCGGGGAAATGAGCTTTGGGATTTTCGAAGTGAGAAGTGCATAAAACTTCCAAAGAGCCGAATCTCGAACTCCCAAAGCAATCATGGACCATTGATCTCAAAATCAATAGGGAGTCATTGATCTTAGCGGAAGTGCCTCCCAAAGTTCCGAAATGCCCGAAGTCTCGAAGGCTCGAAGTCCCGAAGCGCTCGAAGTTTGAAGACCTAAAGGAGATCTCAGTCGGCGATTTAAGAGGATACGTGGCAGTTATCAGTATGGACATGTGGCGCACTCGTCGGTCATGACACCTCGCACCTGTTCAATAGTGACACGTGGCACTCAGTCTAGGCATCCGTGGGCATATCATTTGCTTCTTTCTTAGTGACACGTGTCACTTCTCTTTCATGGCACGTTAGCATAGCAACGACAGGTCATCCTCTGGGAGGTGTTATTGCTCAACGTCAAGAGTAGCGTACCGCTGCCCAGGGCATGGTTTGGTGGATTCTAAAGTTGGTAGGCGGTTAATCTTGACAATAGCGCTAAATATAGTAGGTGTGCCCAGATCACAGACTGCATCTAGATCAACGGTCATGCTTCATTGTGGGGACGCAAATTGCTCAATCGATAAAATTATTGAGCGGTCCCGCAATTGAAACCATGGTTTGGAGAAAGTGATACGTGGCAGAAGGTGGAGGATTGAGGTCCTAAAAGCGGTGTGAGTTCAAACCACTTTTGACAGCCCCGCAATAACGTGCTCATATAGTATCCAATCCGAGAGCAACGCGTGGCCGGCCCCCAGGCACTAAGCCTCGTCCCAATCTCAAGGTTTCAATTAATAAATGAAAGGATTGGTGGTTGAAATCTCGACTCACCTAGTAATTAGAAGGCATGGAAGGCCCAACCGTGGGGACTGAATCGTCAGCCATGGTACCCCTATGGTAAGATTTTCCTGCAAACCCATGTCAATCTTATCTCACGTGTGACAGAGGGATACATGCACAGTCTGACAGAAGACTACTCAGATGCAATGCTTTGAATGTAGTGATGGGATCACACTCCTAATAGTTGGGGACTGATCCAAGTATAAATAGATAGTTTTGATGTTTTTTAAGGTCGTCAACTGGTTTAGTAGAGCTCCCTATTTTGTAATGTTTTGATGCCAAAATTGTTCTCTGGTTATGTATCAAATTTGAGAATTTCATGTTAATAGAAGCCAACTTCTTTTCATCTTTCTGTAAAACCTGTGCTAAAACACTCAGGCATGGAGGATCCAGTCGAGGGTTGTTATGTTGTTTTAGTGTAGGTTTGATTACAGTGGTATCGTGACCAGATTTAGTTAGCTCCCTTGTTATCTTTTTCCCTCTTAGATTGAATGGCTCGGGCATGGAGGATCCAGTCAAGTTGTTGTAGCTGCATGGTGATGTAGGTTTGATCATTATGTTGTTGTGACTGTGTCGTTTGGACATATTTCAGTTTTTGAAGCTTGAACTCAAGAGTGATCTCGAATCTGATTTTTTCTTCTCCAAGCTGCTTGAAAAGTCGGATGCCCATAGCAATCTTGTTCACCTTCCTCACTAAGTATTCCCTTTTCTCACACTTAAACTTAACTCACTAACTGAAGTTAATGTGGCCCTCACTTCCCTGTGAATTTCTTGTCCACTGTTGTGTTGAATATCATTAATATATTGAGTTTTGTCCATTGACCTCCACTCATATAAAACCAACATCCACAAAAAACTCTGATGGGTACTAGGCTTATCCTCCTGCATTCTGAGGGTGACTCTCAGTGCTAACATTCATGGCATCATTGTCGGGGAACGAATTGAAGACATTTCCCTCGGATAGAATGACGAAGAAGTTTTGATTCTGAAGGTGCATCAAATATCAGTACCATTGAAGATTTCAACTTGCACCTGGAGACTCCATTGTTTTAGTTGTGGCTCCTAAAAGTAGACACACAAGGTCTACTCTGCAGCTGCCTCTAGCTACACCTGAAGTTGACCTAGAGAAGATTATCAAGAAAGGAAAGCTTTCTTAAGAAGGTTTTAGCTGCTTCCCTAGATTGAAAATCTCCCTGGGAGAATGACAATGATCAGATCTGGCCTTTTAATGGTGAACAAAGACCAGACATATTCATACTGCATAGCATTCACCTGGAGAATCCACAATCAAAGACTCCACTGGGGAGGATGATGTTGACAGAAAGATGACCATATCGAAGGGGAAGACCAGGTATCAGTTTATGATCTTTATTCATGAAATCATGTTCTTGTTTATCATCTCAATTCTCTCTTTCCCTTCATATATAAAGAGGATTATCCTCTGCTTTGTCTATTCATATGATAATAGGCCTTCCTTTATTTATCCATCCTTGGAAGAAGAAAACATGCCCTCTTCTTGTGTTGTAGATACCGATCTCATGTCTTCACCTCTGCCTATTCATAAAAGTGAGATATTTATTGCATCTCCTCTTGAAATTGATCACCCTTGTAGCCCTGAGGAGGTTAAAAATAATTCACAGTCTTCTCAAATCTCGTTACCCTCTGTTATTCCTACTGAGCCTTTCCATCAACTCGTTAATCCTCATAATCAACCCACTGCTTTTCAAATTAAAATCAGAAATAAGTTGTTTAAACCTTTAAGGTTACCACGTGACCTTCATCCTTATCCTTGTTATTCCTTTGAGTATCTTCCTCGGTTTTATGGAGAGGATCATATTACAGCTAAGAGGCATTTAGAGGCCCTTAAGAGCTTTGTCGATCAGTTTGATATTTTTCATGATGATGTTTCCATGAGGTTGTTCTCACAATCCTGGTCTGGATATGTTGATGTGTGGTTTAGATGTCTGGAAGTCAGTTCTATTGGCTCCTAGACTAAGCTATGCCATGCATTTTTAAAGTGTTGGGGTGAGAACAAGTCCCTTGATCAATATTGGTTTGAGTTTAATGCCTTGAGAAGAGGGGAAGAGGAAGCCTTGGTTGTCTTCAATAGGAGGTTTTACAGTGTTTATCATAGTATGCCTATGGAGATCAGACCCACAGAGACTGTTTCCATGGTGTACTATGTCATGGCTCAACATCCAGAATTGGTCCTTCTCCTGAGAGAGAGGAAATATTCATCGTTAAGACACATGTTTGAAGATGCTAAAGAAGTCAAACATAACATCAGGGCTAGCAAGGGGGTTCATATGCAAGCATATCTTGAAAAATTGCATGTGCCTAAGGAAGAAGATTGTCAGCATGTTTCATATTCTGAGAAAGAATATAGTGATTATGAATCAGAGTTGGAACAACAACAAGGAAAAGAGACTGCAGTTGTTGATGATCGAGAGTTGTTTTTGAAGGAGCATGGAGGTTTTTTATTTGCAAGCAAAGAGGCATTTACATAGGAGAAACCTGGTCTTCTAAAGCAGTCAGGATTTTTTCACACGATTCATGATCCTATGGCTATACACATGGAATCATATGTTTCATATTTTGATGATTTCCAAGAGCATACCACGAAGCCTTTTCCTTTATACATTGAGGGAAAAAAATGTGTGGAAATGTGCCATTCTGTGCCTACAAAAGACAAATGGCAGAGCTTTCCCATGTTTCATGTTTATGATGATTATGCTTTTGATCCTTGGGAGATTCATGAATAAGAAGAGGGAGAACCAAATGTGCAATATCCTGCCCAGAGACTGCAAATGAGCAACCATCACCTGGGATCAGTCATCGTGCATCAGTCATTCGCTCACCCATGCTTGCCAGAGACATTCAGCCATGTGTGAGCAGCTGTAAGATAGAGCATGTTTTATGTCACCAACCCAGTGGGTTTTTTCATTTTCTTTATGAACTTGTAAGGGAGTACATGGATTTTCATTTCCTTTGTGTCTTGGAGCTACTCAGCTTTATCCTAACTTCATCACTGAGAGGAGAGTTGAAAAGCGTAATCATTTTGTTGTCACATTTGCATTTTTTTTATTTGATCAGTGATAGTAAACAAGTTTGTAGCTAGGGAGTTACTTGAATTGCTATGGTGGAATTTTTAGTTTAACTAGCACTTTGTCAAAATCAATTAGACTAGAAATGTACATAAATAAGCTCCTCCTAGAGCCCATGTATTTTTCTTTCATTTTTAGGATAGTGTGTTTGTCAGCCTTTAATCCTCAGCAGGATGTTTTTTTAGCATGACTCCATAGCCCAATGCATATGGTGACTGGAACTGCTTGTTCTTGGCAGCTCACAGGGAACATGCCATCCCCTTTGGAGCCAAATGTTATCACATATAGTTGTCAAGGGAAGAAGGTTGTACAAATTCGTGGCCTGCACAAGAAACGTCAAAGCGCAATGTTTAGAGTAGTCCATTTCAGGGTCGAAATGCAAGTACCAGGCGAGATCAGCCTCAGCAGCGGACATTCCTGAGAATATCAGATCGGCAGTTCGCAGGAATCTGGGGTTTGAAATATTGTTAAAATTGTTTGTCAAAGGTATGAAGTCCCGAAACCCGAAGTGAACATGAGTCGTCTGATCTTGAGGGGGACAGGTGGAAGATGATCCAAGCATTCAGGGAAATGAGCTTCGGGAGTTTCGAAGTGAGAAGTGCATAAAAATTATGAATAGTTGAAGCCCAAACTCTCAAAGAAATCGTGTACCATTGATCTCAAAATCAGCAGGGAGTAGTTGATATTAGCGGCAGTGCCTCCCAAAGTCTCGAAGGCCTAAAGTGCCGAAGTGACCAAAGTCCCGAATCGTCGAAGTGCCTGAAGTCCTGAAGCGCCCGACATCTCGAAGACCCAAAGGAGATCTCAGTCATCAATTTAAGAGGATATGTGGAAGTTATCACCTGGAACCTGGCACCTGGCCAGTAGTGACACATGGCACTCAATCCAGGAAGTCATGGGTATATCATTCACTTCTTTCTTAGTGACACATGTCACTTATATTTCATGACACGTCATCGTAGCAGCAACAGGTCATCCTCCAGGAGGTGTTATTGTTCAACGTCAAGAGTAGTGTCCCCCTCCCCCAGGGCACAGTTTGGTGGATTCTAAAGTTGGCGGGCGATTAAGCTTGGCAGTAACACTAAATCTAGCAGGTGCACCCAGATCACAGACTGCGTCCAGATCAATGGTCATGCTTCATTGCGGGGATGCAACTTGCTTGATCGATAAATTTATTGAAAGGTCCCACAATTGAAACCGTGGTTTGGCGAAAGTGATACGTGGCAAAAGGCGGTGTATTGCAAGCCCAAAAGCAGTGTGAGTTCAAACCTCTTTTGGCGGCCCCGCAATCATGTTCTCATATACTGTCCAATCCGAAAGCAGCACATGGTCGCCCCCTAGGCACTAAGCCTCATCCTGATCTCGAGGGTTCAGTTAATAAATGAAAGGATTGGTGGTTGAAACCTCGACTCACTCAGTAATTAGAAGGCATGGAAGGCTCGGTCGTGGGGAATAAACTTTCATTCGTGGTACCCCTATGGATAGATTTTTCTGCAGACCCATGCTAATCTGAGCTCGCGTCTAACAGAGGGATACATGCACAGTCTAGCAGAAGAATTCTCGAATGCAATTATTTGAATGTATTGATGGGATCACACTCTTGATAGTCAAGGACTGATCCAAGTATAAATAGATAGTTTTGATATTTTGTTAAGGTTGTCAACTAGTTGAGCAGAGCTCCTTATTTTGTAATTTTTTGATGCCAAATCTCTTCTCTGGTTATGTATCAAATTTGAGACTTTCATGTTAATAGAAGTCGACTTATTTTCATCTTTCTATAAAAACTATGCTAAAACACTCAGGAATGGAGGATCCAGTCGAGGGTTGTTATGTTGTTGTAATGTAGGTTTTATTACAGTGGTATCGTGACTAGTTTTAGTCATCTCCCTTGTTATCTTTTTCCCTCTTACACTGAATGGCCCGGGCATGGAGGATCCAGTCGAGTTGTTGTAGTTGCATGGTGATGTAGGTTTGATCATTTTGTTGTTGTGACTGTGTTGTTTGGACATATTTTAGTGTATGGAGCTTGAACTCAAGAGTGATCTCGAGTCTAAGTTTTTCTTCTCCAAGCTACTTGAAATCCATATGCCCATAGAAATCATGTTCACCTTCCTCACTAAGTCTTCCCTCTGCTCACACTTAAGCTCAACTCACTGACTGAAGTTAATGTGGCCCTCACTTCCCTGTGAATTTCTTGTCTAGTTATGTGTTGAACATCATTCATATATTGAGTTTTGTCCATTGACCTCCACTCATATAAAACCAACATCCACCAAAAACTCTGATGGGTACTGGGCTTATCCTCCCACAATCTGAGGGTGACTCTCATTGCTAACAAGGGTGAAGAAGTGGAATTTTGGCTACTCAGCTTGAAGAAGTACTTTAGAGTCCGTGACTACTCTGAAAACTTAAAGGCTCGAATATCCATTTTCAACTTGAATGGAAAGGCCTCCATTTGGTGGGAGGACCTTAGGAATGTGAAAGGAATCCATGACAAGGACTTTTCATGGAAACAATTTGAGAAATACTTCAAGAAGAAGTATATGTTGGAAAAATACTTTGATAGGAAGACCAAGGAATTCTATGAACTCAAGTTAGGACAACTCACAATAGATGAATATATCAACAAATTTCTTGAGCCAATAAGGTATGGTCCATACATAAATGATGAAAAGGTAAAGATGCAATGATTTATTAGTGGATTTCCTCAGTCCTTCCGGGAAAAAATTGAATTTGATGAACCCAAGACCTTATAATATACTATCTGGAAGGAAAGGTATTTCTATGAACAATTCAAGAATAAGACAGAACCTCATGAGGACTGGAATAAAAAAGGTAATTTTGGATTCAAGAAGAAGGTATTTAAACCCTAAAGATTTAATAACTGTGGGAAAATTTCTAAGTTGATCCTTCCTACTAAAAGTGTATATCAACATAATTTCCCATCTCAGAGTGGTGAACTTTGTTGAGAACAATAAACCAATCCTAGAGGACTATCCCATATTAAGAGAATATAAATATTTGTTTCCAGAAGAGGTATCATGTCTACCTCCAAGAAGAGATATTGACTTTTCAATAGAACTCATACGAGGAGCAGTGCCAGTGTCTAGAACACCATATAGAATGAGTACACCAGAGCTAGTTGAGGTCGAACTACAGCTAAAGGATATGTTGGCCAAAGGCTACATTCGGCCTAGTGTGTCTCCATGGGGAGCAACAACCTTGTTTGTGAAAAATAATTATGGCACACTCAGGTTGTGCATAAACTATATACAACTCAATAAGATGACTATTAAGAATAAGTATCCCTTGCCAAGGATCGATGCCTTGTTTGAGAAATTAAGGGGTTCTAGAATTTTCTCCAATATTGACTTGAGGTATGGATACCATCAAGTCCGAATTAAGGATGAAGACATCCACAAAACATCCTTTAGGACAAGATATGGGCACTATGAATTTGTGATGGTGCCATTCGATCTTACCAATGCACCAGCCACTTTTATGTGCTTAATGAATAATGTACTCAATAAGTTTGCAAGATACCAGATATAGAAAATATGCAGAACCAAAATAAAATGCTAGAAATGGCAAAATAACAGTAAAATATCCAACATAATCTTCACAATAACACAGAAATTATATAAGAACAACAATAGAAATAGCACTTTGATTCAGAAAGAAATGTTCACAGGCCTCTTCAAGGGGGCAACCTCCAATCGAGCAGTGCTCTATTACAATAATCTCCAAGCTAGTGTTTTCATACCCTCGACCCTTATTTATACTAAATATGTCTATTAAGAGAAGCATCTAGAGGAAGATCCTTCTAGAAGCGGAAGCTTCTATTAGGTCTTCTTACATCCGCCTTATTCTATTT
>ML787214.1:132913-188659 GCA_009831015.1 Picea engelmannii | reverse complement strand
CCTTAAAAACAACCTTGTCCTCAAGGCTTGAGATGTGGAAACTGCTGCAGAATGGTAGTTGGTTCCCAAGTGGCATCTGCTGGAGTCATATCTTTCCACTGTACTAGCACTTCCTTGATGGTTCTCTGACGTAGGCGACACTCACGATGGTCCAAAACTGCTTCTGGTTGTAGCCAAATGGATCCTTCTTCATCTAACTCTGGAAGGTTGGTTTGAATTTGGCACCTGGTTCCAATCACCTTCTTCAAGCATGAAACATGAAAAACAGGATGTAGCTTCGACTGACTCGGCAGAGCTAACTGATATGCGATTGGTCCCACACGCTTGAGAACTGTGTAAGGGCCATAAAAATTTTGTGCTAGCTTATGACAATGCTTGGCCTTGAGGGAAGTTTGCTTATATGGTTGCAGTCTCAGAAACACCTGATCCCCTTCTGCAAATTGACGTTCAGAGCAACCTTGATCCGCTTGTTGCTTCATTCTATTTTGTGCCATGACCAAGTTCTCTTTAAGGGTACGAAGGATATCCTCTTGGACTGTAAGTGTTTGATCAACCGCTTGGACCTTCGAGGTACCTAGTAAGTATGAGAGAACTGAAGGTGGCTTATGTCCATATACCGCTTCAAAAGGATTCATGCGAGTGGTTGTATGGTATGTAGTGTTGTACCACCATTCGGCGAGGGGTAACCATTGAGCCCACTGGTGTTGTTTTTCAAAGGCAAATCACCTCATATATGTTTCCAAACACTTGTTGACAACTTCTGTTTGACCATCCGTCTGGGGATGATAAGCTGAGATGAGATGCAATTGTGTGCCTTGTAGCTTAAACAGTTCTTGCCAGAAACTGCTTGTGAAAGTTGGGTCTCGATCAGAAATAATAGAGTGTGGCATGCCATGAAGCTTGAAGACTTCGTCCATGAAAATTTGAGCCATCGTGGATGCAGTAAATGGGTGGTGAAGAGAGAAAAAATGAGCATACTTGGAAAGGCGATCCACCACCACCATTATGACTAATTTATTCCCCGATTTGGGTAAGCCTGTAATAAAGTCCATAGAGATATCCTTCCAAATAGCAGGGGGAATCGAAAGCGGTTGGAGGGTGCCTGGAGATTTGACTGTTTCTCCCTTGTTGCATTGACACACCTCACATTCAGCAACAAACTTACGGATTTCTTGTTTCATACCATCACAGAAAAAAGAACATTTGACTCGGTCATATGTTCTGGTGAACCCTGAGTGCCCCGATGTGGGTGTAGCATGAAGCTCAGAAAGTACCATGGATTTGAGCTGGGATTGTTTACTTAAATACAAGTGGCCTTTGTATCGAAGCTCATCCTAGAGCTAGGAGTACCCTAGGGGAGCCAGAGCCTTGTTATGTAGTTGTTGGATCAAATGCGAACTTTTGGGATCTTGAAGCCATTCCTGGCGCACAGCTTGGAACCAATCGGATACAATGAAGGAAAGAGAAAAAAGGGATCCTTCGTCTTCATATTTCCGGGACAGTGCATCTGCCATGACATTGTCTTTTCCCTTCTTGTAAATGATCTCATAATCATATCCAAAGAGCTTAGTCACCCATTTTTGTTGTTCCTGGGAGGAAATGCGTTGTTCCAGAAATTACTTGAGGCTTTGATGGTCGGTCTTAACTTGGAAGCGTTGCCCCAAGAGATAAGGATGCCACAACTCAACCGCATGCAGAATCGCCAACATTTCTTTTTCATAAACGGGTTTTCCCAGAGTCCTTTCAGACAGTTGCTTGCTAGTGAAGGCCAAAGGTCGACCCTCTTGCATAAGGACAGTGTCGATTCCTTTCCCTGAGGCATCACATTCCAACACAAAGGTCTTTGTGAAGTCGGGAAGGGCCAGAACCAGAGTGGTGCACATGGTCATCTTCAAGGTTTGAAAAGCTTGAGCAGCTGTTGGAGTCCAAGTGAAAGAGTTCTTTTTGAGGAGAGCCATGAGAGGTGTTGCAATCTTTCTATAGTTCTTAACGAACTTGCGATAATACCCTGTGAGGCCCAAAAATCAACGCAAGCTTTTGAGATTCTTTGGGTGCAGCCATTCTTGCATAGCTTCAATCTTTTTCGGGTCCACCCTGACGCCATCCTTTCCCACCAGATGACCCAAGTATTCGACTTCTGAGGCACAAAAAGCACATTTGGACTGTTTTAGGAAAAGTTGGTGCTGAGAGAGTAAGCAGAGAACTTGATCCACATGAGTAAGATGGCTTGTCCAGGTTTTTCTATAGATGAGGATATCATCAAAGACAACTAAGACAAAATTATGGAGGAAAGGGTGGAAGACATGGTTCATGAGGCTCTGGAAGGTGGAGGGGGCGTTACACAAACCAAAGGGCATGGCCAAAAACTCATAGTGGCCCTCATGAGTGAGAAATGCGGTCTTGGGAATGTCGGCCTCTTTCATATGTATCTGGTGATAGCCCGAGTGAAGATCAAGTTTGGTAAATAATTGGGCGCCACTCAATTCATGCAGGAGGTCATCTATGATAGGAATGGGAAATTTGTCTTTGATGGTCAGTTTGTTGAGAACACGGAAGTTAGGACACATTCTCCAAGAACCTTCTTTCTTTAGTACCATGACGACCAGAGAGGAGTAAGGGATCGTACTAGGACGGATGACGCCGGCAATAAGGAGTTCCTGGACCATTTTTTCAATTTTATTTTTTTGTGCAAAGGGGTGGCAATATGGACGGATATTGGGGGGAAGGCTTCCTGGGACAAGGGGAAAGGAATGATCATGAACACCGCGGGAAGGAGGGAGTCCTTGGGGAGTGGAAAATACCGTTTGATGTTTAGAAAGGAGGGCTTGGAGGTCTTGGGGCACTGGGGGTGTCTCTGTGGCTTGTATGGCATGGAGTTGGGCAATGACACCAGAATGACCTTTTTTGAGCAGTTTTTCCATGCGATGAGAACTGATGACCTCAGGTGAACCAGCAGTGATGCTTTGGAATTTATATTGGTGGCCTCCTTAGTCAAATTTCATGGTTAAGTTCTGAAAATCCATGAGAATGGGACCCAAAGTCCTTAGCCAGTCTGCACCCAACACAATGTCGCAACTGCCCATGTCAATAGAAACATATGGGATTTTAGGTGGTAGTCACCGATTTGGAGACACACATTTTCACAGCGCCCGCCACATTTCATAGAACCACCATTGGCAATCATGATTTGGAAATTGTTGACAGCATGGATGTAGCAATGGGTTTCTTGGGCAATGCGGCGATGAACAAAATTGTGGGTGCTGCCACTATCAACCAGAATGATGACCTTTCGGTGCTTGATGTAACCGATTAACTTGAGGGTTTGGGGGGCAGAGAAGCCAGTGAGAGCATTGAGGGAAATGATCGGTTCCACTTCGGGAGGGTTTATGTCAGTGATTTCTGGTGACTCAGGCACAAGGAGAGTGTCAACGTCCTCTTTCGGAATATCCTCAGAGATGGCCATAAAAATATTTTGTTCCTTACATTTGTGGCCTGGGAAATATTTGTCATCACAATTATAACAGAGGCCTTTGAGTTAGCATTCATCCATTTCATCCCTGGTCAATTTTTGGATCTTTAATGGGGCGGAGGGAGTAGTGGGGTTTACTGGTTTAGGGAGAGGGATAAAGGAAGGCTTACGGTTTTGAGAGGAAACAATTTGTTGTGCTTCTTTAGCTTTTTTAGTAGCCTCCACCCAAGTTGTAGGTCGAGCCATGAGGACATGGGCTCGAATCTCCTCCTTGAGGCCACTGATAAAACACTCTCGAAAGAAAGCATCAGTCATGCCCTCTGTTCAAAAAGCCAGGTGCTCAAATGTAGCTATGAAGTCCTCTATTGTGCCTGATTGCTTCAATTTTGTCAAACGACCCAAATGGTTGGTGTCAGTTTCAAAGTGTTCATAAAGCTCAGTCACAAATTGGGTCCAAGCAATATACCCTTGACGGGAAGTTTTTCTCCATTGCCACCATTGCCAGCATTCTTGATCTAGATGGAGAACACCATACCGGAGTTTGGCCAAGTCATTTGTAATGTTGTAGAGAGAGAAATAATGTTCAATTTGGGTGACCCAACCAGTGGGGTCTGAGCCATCAAATTTGGTTACATCCACCCGCGGAAGGCATATGTCCCGTGGAAAGTGATGGGGCTGAAAGGAATGGGAAGAAATTTCACCTTCAGTCTTTGTATGTGCATCAGGAAAAGAGTCATCGGTAGGGATCTTGAGTTTGGTGTAGAGTGATGCAAAGACAGATTCAAGCTGGGTGGTCAGTTCATGTTTGACTTCCACCAGTGCAGACTGCACGGCTACATTTACAGATGCATTTATGGTGGTATTGATGGATGTATCACGGGAGGCAATAGTAGCACTGAGTTGTTGCACTTCTTGTTGGGTCTCGAGGAAACCATATTGCAAGGTCTTGAAGCGAGAATCTAGTTCTTGGCTACGGGTATGGGCCATGAGGATGGGTGAACTGAAAAGGGAGCGGGAGGGGTCAGAAATTTTTGCAGAAAAATGATATGGATGGATGCGAAGAGATGAATCTAATAGAATAGGTCTCAAATAATGGTGAAAAAAATTCCGGACTTTTTTTTTTTTTTTACAGCTGCGTGGTTATACTTTGGTCTAAAGAATGTTGCAGTGTTGAAATCCCCAAATTCTTAATCAGAAAGAAATGTGTATTTACTTGGAAACCCAAACACAGATGCGCGGCAATAGATCTTGCCAGTTTAATTTGTTTATGTTTATTTTTATGTTCCCCAAGGGTTAGGTATTCAAGGGTTATACAGACAAGGGTTTGCCATGTACTATAGCTCTCTGATATACGTGTAGGGTCCAATAGTAGTACTCGGCCCAATATCTCAAGGCACTAACTAAGGAGGATAGACTGTACCCTTAGCCGTACTACCCGACTACCCAGGTACTAGAGAGTATCTTCCCGAGTGTTATTCTCGGTGACACTATAGCAGTCCAGCGGCTGATAGGTTTATCTAAAGAGGGCTTCAGGAAAGCTAGGTCGATCCGTACACAGGTGTTGTCTGATGCACTACCACTCGAAGGGGTACCAACAGGGGTTACAAGGGTGGCCAACAGATGTGCACTTAAGAACCACTTGTATTTCCTGCGTGTATGAATCCCTCAACCGCGAGTTTATGCGTGTAACTATAGATATTTGTGGCTTAAAGACGTCGGAATACGTCTCTACCCTGAAAAAAAATACCCACAATTTCTGCCAAGGAAAGTGCTCTGATACCACTTGCAAGATACCAGATATATAAAATATGCAGAACCGAAATAAAATGCTAGAAATGGCATAATAACAGTAAAATATCCAGCATAATCTTCACAATAACACAGAAATGATATAAGAACAGCAATAGAAATAGCACTTTGATTCAGAAAGCAATGTTCACAAGCCTCTTCGAGGGGGCAACCTCCAATCAAGCAGCGCTCTGTTACAATAATCTCCAAGCTAGGGTTTTCATACCCTCGACCCTTATTTATACTAAATATGTCTATTAAGAGAAGCATCTAGAGGAAGATCCTTCTAGAAGAGGAAGCTTCTATTAGGTCTTCTTACATCTATCTTATTCTATTTTATTGAAAGGCCTTATTAATATTGACCTTTATTACATTCGAATACATTGATCTACCTATGTGCGGGTTAGGACCTTAACAAAGTTCTTGGATATATTTTTGTTGGTTTTCATTGATGATATCCTAATCTATTCTAAGAGTATGGAAGAGCATGAAAAACATCTCAAGTTAGTGATTCAAGTACTAATCTAACATTATCTTTATGCTAAATTTAGTAAGTGTGACTTTTTCCAAAAAAAAGTCTATTACTTAGGCCATGTTATTTCTAAAGGAGTGGCAGTCGATCCTGAAAAGATAAAATCCATTATGGATTGGCCTACCCCGAAGGATGTATCTGATATCAGATCCTTTATGGGCCTAGCAAGATACTATAGAAGGTTCATAAAGGTATTCTCCAAGATCAGTTTCCCAATCACCTCCCTTCAAAAAAATGGAGTTAAATTCATTTGGACATCAGAATGTGAAGAGAAATTCCAACAACTAAAATACATTCTAACCAATGCACATATGTTGAATATTGCAGACCCAAACAAGGAATTCCTTGTGTGTATAGATGCCTGGAAGGAAGGGCTCAGAGGAGTCCTTATGCAAGAAGGACATGTGATTTTCTATGAATCCAGAAAATTGAATGAGCATGAAATCAATTATGTGACCCGCGATTTGGAATTGGATACCATAGTGCATGCTTTAAAAATGTAGAGACATTACCTCCTAGGTAGAATATTTGTGCTTATGACAGACCATAGTGGGTTGAGATTTTTTTTTTTAACAACCAAAACTCAATGCTAGATGGATTTCTCTCCTTAGTGAGTTTGATTTTGAAATCAAACATATCAAAGGAAAATAAAATAGGGTGTTGGATACCCTTAGTATAAGTATAAAAGTGATTCACTTGGAAGCTGTAAGAACCTATGAAACAGACGTCAAGGAGAGAGTCAAAAGTGCACAAGAAACAGATGCATTTTTCAAGACTGTGAAATCATACTTAGAGAAAGAACCCACAGGGATGAAGTATGAGGGCTATCAATTGTTGAATTTTGGCCTGATAACCTACAAAGGTAGGTTATATATTCCAAATTGTAATGACTTGCAGAGATTCATGATGGATGAACTACATAAAACACCATATATTGGTCATCCTGGTTATAAAAAAATGATCATAGCCATAAGGAAACTATTTTATTGGCCCATACTGAAAAATGACATAGTTGATTACTTAGCTAAATATATAGAATATCAGCAGGATAAGGCAAGGCATCGACATCCAACAGGGTTGTTGCAACCCCTACCAATTCCCGAATGTAAATGGGAAACCATCTCTATGGATTTCATCATAGGATTTCCTAAATAAACCAAGAAAAATGACGTCATTATGGTAGTTGTGGACAAATTGAGCAAGGTTGGCCACTTTATTCCCATCAAATCAACTTGAAAGGAAATATATATTATGGGTATTTTCATGAAAGAAATATTTAGACTGCATGGCATGCCTAAGGAGATCATATCCGACATAGACACAAAATTTACTTCAAACTTTTGGAAATCTATGTTTGTTGGTTTTCACACTAAACTACTATTTAGTACAGCCTATCACCCTCAAACTGATGGGCAGATAGAGAGTGTAAACAAAGTGTTAGAGGATATGTTAAGGATGCATGTAATGCATCAGCCCAAGTAGTGGGAATACTACCAACCACCGATAGAGTTTGCTTATAACAATGGCTATGAAGAGTCATTTAATATGAGCCCTTTTGAGGCCCTCTATAGTAGACAATGCAATATTTCAATCAGTTGGAATAACCCAGTAGACAGAATTACGATCGGACTAGATATGCTAAAGGAACTGGAACAAAAAGTAGTTCAGATAAAACAAAATCTAAAAATAGCTTAGGATAGGTAGAAAATCTATGCAGACAAAAAAAGGACTCCTTGAGATTTCAAAGCATGGGATCATGTGTATCTCCGAGTTAGGCCCAGAAAAATTTCCTTGATAATGAGAGCATGTGCCAAGATGGAACCTTGCTATTGTGGACCCTTTGAAATCTTGGATAGAGTGGGACCTGTAGCATATAGACTAGCACTTCCTCCCACAGTGAAGGCACGTAATGTTTTCCATGTTTCATTACTGAAGAAATGTGTCCATCATTCTAATCATATAATTGATTGTTCTGTAATTCAGGTGGAACCAGAGGGAGAATTCATGTCAGAGCCATAATGAATAATAGATAGGAAGGAAACCATGCTCAGGAATAGAACCATTGCACAGGTCAAGGTGCAGTGGAAACACTTTGGTCCAGATGAAGCTACATGGGAAATGGAGGATGCCATGAAATAAAAATACCCATTTTTGTTTACTTCTATACATACAGAGCACATCAGTAGATAGAAATTTGAGGAAGATGTTCCTTTAAGGGGAAGGGTATTGCAATACCCTTGTTTCCCCCAGATTGTAAATATAATTATAACTTGCCTATAGACTATGGGAAGACTAAATATGTGTGGACATTGGAACTGATGAATATTTTTATTATAAAAGGTAATGTAGATATATATGTATTTCCTTCTACTAAATAAAATGGAAAGTGTTGCACAACTACTGAAGGGGGTTTTCCAAGATAGATCATGATGCTATGAGAGAGATGGTGAGGGGAACCAAAAATGGTTGATATGACCCTCACCAGACCAGTACCTTACTGAATTTAAATTACTTAGACCGAGAACAAACCTCTGACCCATAAATAAATTACCAGTCAGGTTGGTAGTTGGGAATCCCTCCTCAAGAGTTAATGAGGAGATGGGAAGAGTACCCATCTGAAATACTTCCTGAACTGACCACGAACTAGGGATTCAGACCCATGCAATATTTTTGAGGAAGGAAATAAAAGAAGGAAATTCGTGGGCAGAGGGGATGGCAAAGGAGATGATTCGAGAGACCATTCTTCCTGAAAGAGAAGAGAAAGTGCAGATCTCAGGGTTCTGAAGAGAACTGGACAACAAGACTTCTTTGGGTGCAAGAACTTGTTCGCATCATTTTCGTTCCAAGTTGATAAACAAGTATGCAGGTAGACAAGTGACTAAGAAAGCACTCCTTGTAGGCCCCCTTGCTTGGTTAAAAGAAAACCAATTTCCAAGTTCCTGTGGGGAGGGGGGGGGGGAGACTGGCCTCCATCCCCTAATGCCGTTGAACAAGAATGAAGAGTCTCTCTCTAGGCATCATTATCTAGCTAGGGGGTGGACAACGGTAAATCTTTTCAAGAGTTGTTGTGCATGTTTGGGTGGAAACAGCCACCCCTCTCAGCAATTGCTTCACTATCGTGTTTCTTGATAAGTATTATTATACTATGTATACTAGAATTGAAATGACGGTTGAATGTATGTGTTTATGGCTAAAATTTTCATTCTATGATTAATGTAGAAATGTTTATTGTTTTTCTGTGAACCCTTGCATTTGAATGGTTTCTGTTTTCCTCAGTTTAGAATTTGGAGAGATATGAGACGTGGGTATTCAAAAGAATTTAGGAATAAGTTAATGGTTCTTGTACTGGTTGAGAAATACCTTTCCATGTTTTAGAACTTAAGTTCTATGAGTGAAAGGTGCTCCCTTCAAACCAGTCATCCAAGAGACCACAGGCTCATTCTCGTGGCCTTAACCAAATCTTGGCTAAGAACTATGAGTGTAACCTTTGGAGCTCGATAAGTTCCATATGACCAGGACCTTGGAACCCTTTGCTAGGGTCCAAGGGAGCTAATCTATCTTTGGCTTCAAAATTCCAGAAGTTCAGAGCTCCTGGATGCTATGACTTTACAACCTTCGAAACCAACCGAAGGAAACCTACTGGTGCGGTTATCGGCGAGGTTGATCGACATATGTAAGTTCCCTTAACCGTGACCATGGGATTTGTCCCATCCTTAAACATTGATTCACTCCCCGGTCGTGAGGTGACGAGAACCACAGATCCGAGGACATTTGGGATCTCCCATGACCGTTGGATCTACATCGTGGTCATTCTGGTGTTGACCACTCCGGGAGAAAGGGGGTGTTAAGCGGGTAGAACCCCCGAACGTCGAACTCATGAAGGATGAGAGTTATATATTTGAGGATAATTTGGGACCTTTCCTGGCCATTGGATCTAAGTCACAATTAGTCTAGTGTTGACCACTCTGATAGCAAAGAGGAAGTTACACAAAGGATCCCCCGAACATCGAAGTCCTAAAGTAACATGAACCGTCAATCTGAGGATGCTTTGGGATCCCTCTTGACCATTGGATCTAGACCGTGGTTAGCCCGACGTTGACCACTCCAGGAGAAAAGAGGAATTTACACAACAGATCAACTGAACTTTGAAGTTGCAAAGCAATAGAGTCCCTAGATCTATGAATCTACGTGGTCTTATCTTGACCGTGGAATAGAAGGGGTGTTGGGAGGTTGTTGGTGGGAGTTCAGGCTTCGAAGCTCCAGGCGAATTCATAGGAAGGAGAATCTAGAGACTCTATGAGGCTATCAATATGGAGTGATGTGGCATGCTGACGTCACCTAGGGTGATGAGGACCCATGTTTGGCATGCTACGTGTCACCTTGATTCATTAATTTTACAATTCTTATATTCCCATTAGAACGTGACACATATCATTCATTGATGGGGCCACATTCCATCTCTTCCTTTCCATGTGTAAACCCCATGTACAATGCTCGCTTATCCCAATAGTGGGTGGAATACCCCAGGGCACTAGAAGTTCGAGACTTCGAGAAATTTGGGATGCTGGGGTTAATTCGGCCAAAGGACCGGATCCGTAGGTAAGTGTGCAGAACTTGATGAATGTGTTGTAAGTGTTCCACCCAATTCTTGTTGAAGATGAATATTTCATCCAAATACACTACCACAAAAGAATTGGTGAAAGGCCATAAGATATCAGCCATCAGCCTCATGAAAGTTGTTGGGGCATTTTTCAAGCCAAAGGGCATGACCAACCATTCAAAAATACCTTCTTTGGACTTGAAGAAAGTCTTCCATACATCGTTCTGCTCTATTGGGACCTGGTGATAACTAGACTTCAGATCAATATTACTGAAGTATTTTTCCCCCTTGAGTTGGTCAAGGAGATCATCAATTCGAGGAATTGGGTATCGATTCCTGATTATGATTTAATTTAGGGCTCGGTAATCAATGCAGAGTCATCCGGACATGTATTTCTTCTGCACAATCATGATTGGGCTTCCACAAGGTGATGATCTTAGGTGGATGTGCTTCTTTTCAAGCAGCTCTTGGATCTGGCACTTGATTTCCTTATTTTCTGACAAAGAGCGACAATAGACTGGCCCATTAAGTAGCGATGCACTGGGGATCAGATCGATTGATTGCTTGACCTGACAGTGCAGAGGTACCCCGGAGGGTGAGGAGAATATGTCTTTGTATTCTTCCATGACCTTATCCACTTTCTTCTATTGTGTGGAGAGACCTATCGTGGAGACCATGGATGTGGTTACAACCTTCCGCTCACTCTGAGTGCAAATCACGAAAGAAGAAAAACTTCTCGGTCTGAGAGATTACCTTCCTGCATTTCTTGGTAGAGATCAAGGAAATGGCGGTAGATGGGACTACCTCTAGTATCTTGTATATTTTATTTTACAAAGTAATAATAACACTATGAGGCCTAGACTCATATATAGCATGATGTTTCCATAAATAAGGTTGGCCCAAAAGAAGATCAAAAAATTCAAGGGGGGGCGACATCACACAATACCTCATCTTTGAAGGTCTTTATGTCATAGGCTAGATGACACTGTTGGCTGATGCAAAGATCGCTCCCTTGGCAGAGCCATCTGATGGTGTATGGTTGTGGGTGTGGTGATGTCAGCAGATCCAACCTCTTGATGACCTCTATTGAGATGATTTTCTTCTATATACCACTATCAATGATGAAGTGCAGTGGAGTACCCTTCACTCACATCTGTGAATGAAACATATGCTCACTTTCCTCTGGTTCATCAGGTTCATCGGGTTGGACCTTGGTGGTGGTAGCAACGGTGGCACTGGTTTGTGCATCAATGATTTGTCTCCCTTTTCTAGTTATGACTTAGAGTCGGAGCCTGCATCTGATTTAGAGGCTTTCACCTCAACCACCAATGACTACTTTGAGTGGCATTCAACGATGTTATGCCAGGGGATCTTATGGAACTCGCAACATTTCCCAGAGTCTTTCGTTGTCTTCCCATTGTCCTTCTTTCTTTACAGTTTGGACTGGTTTTCCTGAGGATGCCTATCCTT
Source organism: Picea engelmannii (assembly GCA_009831015.1). Lineage (NCBI taxonomy): Eukaryota > Viridiplantae > Streptophyta > Pinopsida > Pinales > Pinaceae > Picea > Picea engelmannii. The sequence goes on along the minus strand of ML787214.1, from coordinate 176,800 downwards.
TCTTTTCCATTTTTTCTGTGGGTTTGAGATGCCTTTTCCCTACTTCTATTGTGAGGGGTTTGCAGACCCAAATTATCACATCTTTTGTTTAAGCTTCTACTCGATTTTGATGGCATTTTGATAGGCCGCGCCTAATGAAAAAATGTCCAAAAACTCCATTTCTTCCTGGATGTATCTATGTATAATTTCATGTGGTACTTGAGTACTAGATGTCGCTCATATTCTTTGATTCCCATGTTGGTGCGCAAGGTATGGAAGACATTGGTGAACTCTGGCATTGTTTGGTCCCTTTCCTGCCGCAGTGTGGTCCATCTTGTATATAAGTCGTCATAACTTCCAACAGGGTAGTAATGTTCCTTAATAACATCCCTGAAGGAACCCTAAGTGGGTGAAACTACAAATAGTGTATATCCCTTTGTTTACTTTTTCTCACAGAAAATCTCCCACCAATCGTTGATATGGGGGATGGCCTTGAGGAGAGAAAATGTAATCTTTTCTCTATCGAAAAAATTGTGGATGGAAAAATACCCTTCTAGAAGGTTTAACCATTTATCTACAATATCTTCATCTATTTTACCTTCAAATATAGTAATATCAAAATTAATTTGTACCTTGAAAGGGGTGGTGCATCCGCTTGAGGTATATGCGTCGCTTGTCGGCAGCCTTCGAAGTATTTGTGCAAAGTTTTCCATCATCTCATTCCTATGTCACTCGAGGACTTCCTCGAGAAAAATTTTGAAAGGATCTCATGTCCCATAGTATTTCATTTCTCCCGCCATGGAAGGTTTCTTGGACGTGCGAGAGAAATTTCCCTCAAGAGAAACAAGCTCGAGACCCAACTCTCTATACCTTGACCTTTTCGGGGACATGCACTAAAAATGACAAGCGGAAGACTGCTCTAATACCACTGATCCATATTTATTATTGAAATGAAATAAAAATACAAATCTATAATATTAACATAGAGACACAATGAATAATAAAATAGAAACAATAAAACTTGACTTCTACTAAATAAGAAATATGTTGAAATTGTAAAATGCATACTAAAACAAGATTGCTAGAATGGTGGTAGATTATCTCTAAGAAGAGATGTGAAAGCTATGCTCATTCACAAGAAGATGAGTAAAATGAGGCTCCAAAGGCCTTTTTACATCAAATATGAATGCCAAAACCCTAGACATCCAAAAACCTAACCCTATGAGATGAAGCGCCAAAAGTCATGTGGGCCCCGTTGGGGTAAGTTGGGACATCAACTTGATGGGGTCATAAATTTTCCATATGATCTTTATTTTAGGCACACAATATCATGTTGTAAATGTCTATCTGAGGAATACACAATGCGCCATCATACTTTGACTCCACCTGTAGTGTAACTACGATGGGCCCAAAAAACGTTGTTTAGGGCTTCAAAACAGCCCCAGAAGTTTAAGACTCAAAAATATAGAAAACAAATTGCCAAGATGAAAACTGAAACTGCCAATATCAAAGATGTATGTGAGCGAATTGGAATAGGTGGGTGGCCACAGATATTCACTTAGATAAAGCCCCAATTTCTACAACAAAATGATGGAGAAATTCGACGAAAAAAGGGTTGAAAATTCTTATGCAAAGATCGAATTGGTGTTTACAAGATCAAAAGTGGCATTATTGAGCTTAACTAAAAATATCCAATGTAGGATGAAGAAATAATTATGAAATTGGATGTTTTTGGAAAAATTAAGAAAATTAAAAAAAATTATGAAAATTTGAAAAAAAATTGTACCGTGACGTCAACATGATGTGGGGGCCACGTGTCAACTAACATGGCATGCAAGTGACATATACTACCACAGTGGCATGTACACGGTATCAAGTCGACATAGGTGGCAAGTGACCCAACACCATGATGGGGCATTCACACATCGGGCGGAACCATGAGTCAAACCCACATAACCAATTTGCGGTGGGTGTCCAATGTAGTTAGGATAACCCTAGGCAGGGGGATGCAATCCACCGATGTGTGCCACATCATTGGGGCCCTAACCTTGGTTAGGTTTTTCGGCCCCTCCCCCCTTAGTTAACGGTCAGTAGGTGAGGGGGGAGGCACAATGTGATGTGGGTGGTCAATCGTCGTCGACATCCACTACACCACATTTGTTAGATCATTAGGCATACAACTTTGTGCACCAAGGTATATGGGTGTGGTATGGGGCCCTCCCATTTCCACAACCCAATAAAATATGGTCACATGGCAGCTCGACGATGGGACCGAAAGGCAAGGTAAGCATGTCGAGAGATAAAGGAAAGAGAATGAAAGAAGGAAGTAAGAGCCAACAGGGAAAGACTAGGAGTGGAAGAGAGTTGACATGGAATATGTGCAGGGGTTTCAAGTGGACTAGGATGCCACACTAGCATTCCAGCCAACAGGGTTTATTTAAAATTATCAGAAAGAATTAAAAATTACTGGAAAAAATCAATGTTTTCCAGGTTATGTTTTTGTAGGGCATTTTTTAGGCCCTAAATAGAGTTTTTATATACTCAAAAATAGTGCACCCAAGGTGTAATTTTCTTTATATCAAATGAAATTGCTCAATGATATCTTTCTAATGGTGTATTCATTTCCTCAATTGGATTTAGGATAGGTGATTTATAGCTCGAAGAGTGGAGGGTAAATTCTAAGACTCGGTTAACTTCTAAAGGCCATAACCTCATGCTCAAGAATCATATTGAGGAACATGAATAGTCTATGGAAATATATTGAGCCATAGATGACAGCCATGGAGTCAAACTAAATTTCTAGGCACATTAAAAAATTTTAAGAGGGCATAGAAGGTACATGTAGCATTCAGGGTCAAAAATATTGATTAGCCTGAAACTTTAACGGGTTGTATCTAGCAGCCTAGAGCTCAGATGAGGGTGAAAATTGGCCAGATTGTCAAAAATATGATTACGAAAGAACCCAATTGAACTCTGTCAAATTTCAAAAGGATCAGGAGCAAAGATGTATAATCTCAGTTAAAACAATTACACCTGGTTGAAGGAGCTTTTGGGTAATATTCAAATAGCCATAACTTTATGCTCAAAACTTTGAATTGAGAAAGAAAGAAATCATTGGAAAGGTATTGGTCCAAGGATTCCATGAGATCACCCATAATTTTGAGATGAGAAACATAATTATAGGAAGTTGGAAATAAGATTCTCGTGACCATAAAGGGGGGAAATTGTGCATATGTACCAAAATTGTATATTGTGGTTGTATGCTTCCTTTAACCAAAATTTCTTAGAATTGTTATCTTATATAATAAATGTGTGGTAATTATAGGTAAGGTTAATGATAAAAAATATCAAATTATCTTTAGCAAAGTGATATTTTCAAGTATGAGGAACAGGGTAGGGTCAGTTCTTCAAAATGTGGAATGATTGCTTGAGGAAGCTACCAGTTGAAGATGTCTATACTCAGTGAGTAAGATAGAATACTTTCTATGGAACTATAACTTGGAAAACGAATTCAAGATGACAAGTATGCATACCAATTGGGGATTCTAAGTAAGAGAGATAAAATATATGTTTCATAATAAAGCATGAGAAATGGGTATGCATGAAGCTGATACCATGGAAGTGTAGAAGATGGATTTTCATAATAGGTGAGAAGGTTGAAATATGGTTAAAGATAAGAAGAGGTACTCAAGGCAAGGGTTATAGGATAAGAATCTATCACAAGATGATCAAAGGTCAAGACTAAAGGATGTTAAGGTATAAGTCTAGGTGTATCCATGAATGATTGGGAATCCACTACAGGAAATCCACTCCTACAAATCAAGGTGCTCAGTGGAATCAAGGTGCAAATAATATTATTTAAGTGGAGAAAGTAGTGAAATATTATCCACTCTAACAAAAGCCAATGTTAAGGTAAAAAGGTACATTGTGGGAAGATTTGTCCTATGCAGATTGATATATCAGGATTCTAGTATTATGATAAAGGAAGATAGAGTGTATACATGGAAATAAGATGTAACTTTTCTGAGGATCGGACCTAAATTTTTGGATATAGCACCTCCATGATTGTTATCAAAGTAGTGCAGTGGAAGCATGGTTTTATGATAAAACTTTAGGGTAAAGTAATGTAGGTGTGTGCATACTAAAGAAGTGCCAACAGATGCATAAGAAATGTATCATGTGCAGATTGGTTCTGGAGGTATATAGCCATACTTCTAGGGAAGGAATTACATCAATCTCATATCATTCCAAAATTGGATAAATTTCAAGATTAACTCAAAGATAGTGGAAGATGATACCACTAGGTGGATTCCAAGTTATTTGAGTCTATTGTATCACTCAATAAATGTGACAACAATAAAGAGGAATGTTAAGTACATTCCAAAGGTGTTGAGTGCATTTCCAAGGTACAATGGGAGGACAAGTCAAAGGGAACTAGGCATGGAGGCGATTTCCTAAAGGGATATTAATGAGGAACCATGAAGGAGAAAATAATTATGTGCTTGGTATCGAATGAAAAATATATGGTACCTAAAAATAATCCATCTCAAGAGGAAAAGAACCATGGGTGACATTCTAGTCAATTCTATGCAGTTGGAGAAGAAGAAAAATGTGCATCAATATGGCATGTTGGAAATTGACTATGCAAGTCAAGTTGAAACTAGATGGGTCAGGAACGGAGAAAGTAATGGCTCAAGCAACTGCAAGTGTTGAAGTGTTCAGAGAGGGAAAGTTGAAAATAAGTTTGCTCCAACAAGTAAATGAATGTTGAAGATCCAAGGTCAGTAAGAGATCATGAGTGATTATGTAATTTGATCATGTGGGTGTTGGGTCAAATGGATCTAGAAATTGAGGAATGTTGAAATTTAATATTAGCATAGTATTTGGATGGAGATGCAAAAGTAGCCAAAAAGTGATTGGGTTGGAAAGGTACTCAGGACAAAACCAAGCATGTACAATGATTTCAGCAAGAGTACACAAGGATACAAGAACTCAATAAGACTTTAGATAGCCAAGAACAACAAGGAAAAGTGGTACAGGAAGAAAGAGGTTGTTGCAATTACTGTAGCAGAAATTATGTTATGGCTTGTTGGACATCCATACATAGTACAAGAAAATGGAATGCATATGCATTCATGAGCATGTTAGTGATGCAATACTAGTGCATATAGATATGTTGTAATAAATGTAGATTTGTTAGTATATGTATAGCATGATGATGACTAGGAGTAGTCCATGGTTATATATAAGAATACCAATATTGCTAATAGTGGTTGTTGTGCCAGGAAAGAAATAATTATTGCATCGTTGCAAGTATTGCTAATAATGTTGTTGCATATAGAAGGAAGCAATGAAAATTTGAAGTGTGGATTGTAAGGCTTATAATAGAGGCTTGGGAGATTCTATTGTTATCAGCTAGTCATGTAGAATTAAATTTATTTAATGGAAGCCATGCAAGTATGAGTTTTATGTAATTTTATTGCATAATTGCTAAAGGAAATTTTGGTAATAATTTCCTCAACCATAGTTTATTTGATCACATATTGTATTATTTGAATGCATTAATGGGAATAAGATACCACTAGGTGTGGTAAAGGTTGGAGGTCTGTAATAATTATCAAAGATTCTTAGATTTTGAATGCATACAATGACATAGTAGAATGTCATGTTAATTTTGTTATGAGCTAAATACCAAAGCAATAAAGGGTATGACCCTGTTTGCTTGGGTATTTAAAGGCTATGTACCACAAAAATATCCAATGAACTTCCTACTTCTAAATAATGTTTGGACTGCAACCTTTTTCTAACACTAATGAACACCACAAAATTATATTCTCGATGTAGTGTTTGGGTCAAAAATGAAGGCATCCAAATAGTTGAGCATGATATAGGAAGTGTGTGGAAAATGTGTCAAGGCATTGGAAAAACTTTCCAATTTACCAATGGTGAGATACATGACTTAGATATTTGGCATTATGAAGTCAATGCAAAAGTGCATTGAATAGACATGCATGAAGAGTTACACTCATGCATAGTGTGTAAGTGGTTGAGTTGCACTTATGCATGATAAAATTGTTAGGTTGAATTCATTTGTTGAATGCATTTTTGTAAATACATGCATATATGATATTAATGGGAAATGATTATGCTAACAGCTGAAATGATGTAATTATTACTAACTCATGAGGTTGAGAACATTTCAGAAGCTATTAGATAATGCAACAAGGGAGTTTCAATTTAAGGTAGTCACAAGAAATCTTTGTCAAAGGAACAGAGTAAAAACCTTGGATGTTAATAATATATACGTAGAGAATGATATTTTCATTCTAGTTAATAAATAGATTGTTAGTTTTGATTGAATTGTTAAATATAAACAATTCTAAGATCACTTTGTAAACTTTGAAATTTTTACAATACAATTATATGGTATATTATGCAATAAGAACTAATAATATATTGGTTGAATGTAAGATGGAAGCATTGCAGAAAAATTAGAGTATGGTGCTGCAGAAGGCCATAATAAAGACAGATGCATGTTGTTGCAAAAATAAAGAAATTATGAGATGGAATCTCATACAGGGAGAAATTTTTTGTTTCCTTATGAAATATATTTGAATTTATACATGAAATTGATATCATATTGTCTCATGATGGTTGTATGTGTGAGACACATATGAGATGATGGTTATTGAAGATGGTATTCTTAAGAAGAATGGCTACCAGGAGCCTTAAATTGTAGATCCTTAATGGGGTTCTGGTAATGAGTTGGTGCTCTCCTTGTGTGTGAAATCCTTGGCAATATGGATTGTTGAAGGACCGTGTAGCATTGAAAGGATGCCTAATCCTGGAAGGGTGAGTGCAGCAAGGAGGAAGTAGCTCAAGAATACCATAGTGAGAAGAATTTCTTGAAAACAACTCTATGGAATAGAGCATGTAACTTCCAACTGAAGTATGAAGGCATGAATATTATGCTCTACAAGAAGAGCACCAAAAGGATAACAAGATTCCATAGCAAAGGCATGGAGCTTTTTGAATAATTTGGATTGTACATTGTATACAATGCACTAAGGACAGTGCATAAATAAGGGGGAGGGGAATGTAATACCCCAAGTTGATCCCCAATTGTAATGTATATATAGGTTGGTGAGCTAGGATATTTTTTTCCAAAGTGCCTTTGTAAATATGTTTTAAGGCCAGAGTGTCTGTGTGATTATTAGGCCAGGGATTCTGGATTGTTAAAAGGCCAATGTTCCTTTATTGTAATTTGTAAATCATACTCATATTATTAATAAAATGCATAATTGTTGTAGACTGACCCAACAAAAGATCTGGGGGGATAAATACCACTAGAAATGGAAATATGGGCTAAGTGATCCAAGTGGATATTGGTGGCCACCCACCTATTCCAATTGGCTCCTTTTGATAGTTTTAGTTCAGCACATTCTTTTGTAATTATTTGTAATTGTGAGTTCTACACTTTAAAGGATCTTTGAATCCCTACACAGCTTCTAGGTGGATATTGGTGGCTTCCCACCTAACCCAACTGGATTATTTTGTAATTTTTCATATCAATACATCTTTTTGTACTTCCGGGGTCGTTTTGGGGCCCTAAACGGTCTTGTTTTGGATTGACACAATCAAATTGTAGACAAAGTCAGAGTTTGAAATCATAATGTGTATTTCTCAAAAATACCTTTCCAACATGCTATCACACACCTAAAACAGAGGTCGTATGCAAAATTTATGACCCCGAGAAGTTGAGGTACCAACTTACCCATCGAGGCCCACATAAATTTTGGTGTTTCATCTCCTATGGTTAGTTTTTTGGATGTCTAGGGTTTTGGCATTCATGAGTAATGTTAAAAAAGGCCTCTAGAACCTCATTGTAATCATCCTTCTCAAACAGATGCACATAGTAGCCACATCTCTTCTCATACATAGCTACCACCATTCGAGCAAGTTGTTTTCAATTCTACAATTTTACAGTTTCAACCTATTTTATTTATTCAATAGAAGTTATTGTTCATTGGATATCTATTGGTGTTCTCTGTACCTTTGTGTTATTGTATTAAGTCTATTATTTATTTCATTCCACTCATAAATCTAGATCAGTGGTATCAAAGTGGTCTGCTCTTCATTTATTTTTCTTCATGCATGTCCCCGACAAGATCTGGGTACAAGAAGTTGGGACTCGAACCAGTCGATCCTTTGCAAGATCGATCTCATCGAGCTCGACCACAACTCATGGGGGATGAGAAGAAATATGATGGAGTAGGATATCCTTTTAAACTATTGCTTGAGGAATCCCTTGCACAACAAAGGAACGAAATGATGGACAACTTTGCACAGATCCTTCGATGACTGTCCACAGGAAATGCACCTTCATGAAGTGACCATGCAACCCCCTTCAAGGTACAAGTAAATTTTGATATTCCATTATTTGAAGGAATGAGGGATGCAGATGTTGTAGATAAATGGTTGAATCTACTCGAAGGGTATTTTTCGGTCCACAATTTTTCTGATAGAGAAAAGATTACTTTTTCACTCCTCAAGGTCGTCCCCCATGTTAAGGATTGGTGGGATACTTACTCTGAGAAAAGGGCCATAGAGGAATATGCAATATTTGTGGTCACCCCCACATGGGATTCCTTCAAGTATGTTATTAAAGAAAAATACTACCATGTTGGAAGCTATGAAGACCAATACACAAGATGGACCACCCTGCGTCAGGAAAGGGACTAGACAATACTAGATTTCACCAATATTTTCCATACCCTATGCACCAAATTGGGTATCAAAGACTCCAAACGACATCTGGTTCTCAAATATCGTGGATGTTTGCATAGATACATTCAAACATAAATGGATTTTTTGTACGTCGCATCATTGGGTACGGATTGTAGATATGTTGTCAAGATCGAGCAGAAATTTAAGAAGAAGAGGTTGGAGTTTGTATCTGAAAACTCCTCACAGCCGAAGCAGGGAAAAGGCGGCCCCAACCCACAAAACAAGGGACAAATAAAATATGGTCACTCTCAGGAAAACCATTCTAAGATGAAACACAAGAAAGGTAATGAGAATTCGAAGAAGGACACAGGAAAGTGGTGTGAATACCATAAAATCCCTTGGCACAACACCGAAGATTTTCGCTCCAAGCAGTCACTAGTGGCTGAACTGAAAGATTCTGAGTCAGAGGTAGATTTTGACTCTGAATCAAAACCAGAAGGATGGAATATGATTATCGATTTCAAACCCAGCACCACTATCGTTACCACCAAATTCTAGCCAAGCGAACCGGAGGAAAGGGAATGCGTCTTTCACTCACAGATGTGGGTAAAGGGGGCTCTGCTTCATTTCATTTTTGATAGCGGTAGTCAAAAGAACCTGAGATCAGTAGAGGTCATCAAGTGTTTGGACTTGCCGATGACACCATACCCGCATCCCTACACCATCGGTTGGATTCTCCAAGGAAGAGATCTCTGCATCAGCCAACAGTGTTGTTTTCCCTACGGCATCAAGCCTTTCAAAGATGAGGTATTGTGTGATATTTCTCCCCTCGAAGTTTGTTATGTTCTTTTAGGAAAACCATATTTGTGGAAGAGACATGCTTTGTATGAGTCTAGACCCCATAGTTTTATTATTATTTTGGGTAGACAAATGTACAGGATACCAGAGATAGCATCGTCTACCACTATTTCTTTAATCTCTGCCAAGCAATGCAGTAAGGTCATTTCAGACACCGGGAAGTTCATCTTCTTTTTTATTCATGATCATAGTAAGCAGAAGTTCGTTGCCACATGTGTGACCTCTACATAGAGCCACTATTTGTAGAAAAATAACATGGACGGAATCGTGGAAGAATACAGAGACATCTTCTCCTCACCCACTAGGGTATCGATGCACTATCAAGTCAAGCATCCAATTGATCTAAACCCCGGTCTGCCTATGCCTAATGGACCAGATTATCCTCACTCACTGATGCAAAATGACCAAAACAAGTGTCAGATCCAAGAGTTGCTTGAAAAGGGGCACATCAGACCCAACTCCTCTCCTTACGGAAGCTCAGTTGTACTAGTGTAGAATAAATATGGGACATGTCGGCTTTGCATTGATTACAGAGCATTAAACAAAATCACAGTCAGGAACGGGCACCCAATTCCTTGAATTGATGAAATTCTTGACCAAATCAAGGGGGGCATGTTCTTCAGAAATATAGACAAGTATGGCTACCACCAGGTTCCCATTGAACCAACTAATATATAGAAGACAACTTTCAAATCTAAAGAAGGTCTCTTTGAATGGTTCGTCATGCCCTTTGGCCTAACATATGCACCAGCAACTTTCATGATGTTGACGGATGATGTATTGAGACCCTTCACCAACTCTTTTGTGGTGGTATATCTGGATGACATCCTCATCTTTAGCAGAACTTGGGAGGAGCACATGTCACATATTCAACAGGTTTTGAGCACTCTTCGACAGCGCAAGCTATATGCAAACTTGGAAAAATGCTCATTTTCCATGAACAAGGTTCAATACTTGGGATAAATTGTTGATGAACATTGGGTACATGTGGATCCATCTAAGATCCAATTCATCTGTGATTGGTCAGCCCCAACCACACTAACCAAGCTTCGGAGCTTCTTGGGACTTTCCAACTTCTATCGATGGTTCATGTTGGGATTCTTCCATATTGCATGGGCCCTCATCCAAGTGACCAACAACAGTGGCAAGGAAAATTTTGTGTGGGGGAAGGCACAACAACGAGAATTTGATGATCTGAAGCATCACTTATGCTCAAATCCAGTACTCTACTTACCTGATATGTAATAACCGTTTGATATTGAGACTGATGCATATGAATATGTTGTAGGCACAGTTATCACTCAGCACGATCATCCGATAGCATACCATAGTGAGACACTCTTAGATACTGTCTAAAAATACCCCACCTATGACAAGGAAATGCATTCCATTGTACAATCATGTCTTCAATGGAAACATCAAATTTTGGGAAAGGAGATAGTCATCCACACTGATCACAAGCCTCTCCATTTCATATAGACAAAGAGGAAGTTGCAGAACGGTCGCCATTAGAAGTGGTACACATACCTGAAGCAATTCCATCTCAACATCAAGTATAAGACAAGGAGCACAAATTGTGTGGTTGGTTGCGTCAGTCGACCTCCCATGGTTTCACTCACCATCGTGCTCCACTCCTGTGGGCACGAGGCATCTGAGTGGACCCAACTTTATCAGCAAGATCCTGACTTCGCCACTACCTATTAGCTCTTGGGTACATGCACGAATGTCACCAATTTTCACATTTAGGATGGATTGTTGTGCCATATGGGCCACCTATGTGTTCCTAAAAGAGAGCGGGAAAAAATGATTTGGGAGGCTCACTACAGTCGATTGGTAGCACATTTTGGCATGGAGAAAACTTTGGCCATTCTACGGAAACATTTTTATTGGACAAAACTTCGGCAGGACGTCAACAAGTATATAAGATCTTGCATTTCCTATGTCATTGCCAATCCAACCATCAAGAAGCAAGGATTATACACCCCTCTTCCTACTCCCAAGAGGCCTTGGGAATCCATCTCGATGGATTACATATCTAGCCTTCTATCCACCAAGCAAGGCAATGATTGAGTATTTTTGGTGGTTGATCAATTTTCAAATATGTCCATTCTCACAACTTGCAAGAAGAGCTTCATAGTGGAAGATACTACTAAGGTATTCTTTAAATGAGTGTGGGTCCATTTTGGGATACCACAGACCATCATCTCTGATCTAGATAGAAGGTTCCTCGGCACATTTTGGTCGAGTCTCCGGTCATTGTTGGACACTAATCTCACTAAATACATTGTCTTCCACCCTCATACCAATGGTCAGACAGACGTCATCAATCGAATTATTGTGCACATCATCTGCATGTATAACTCTAAGCATCTGCGTACATGGGATGAGAGTTGTCCCTATGTTCATCACAGCTACAATAGGGCTCTCCATAGATCCACTGGTCATATCCCATTTCAGTTGGGGTTTGTATTCCAACCCTTGTGTCCCATTGATGTTGCACTACCTCTTACAACCACATAGATAGAATCTTCCCATGTTCATTCTGAGGCCGAAAAACACACTAGATTCATTGAGTGGATTCAACATATCTAGAAACGGGTCCATGATATTTTTCATAAATCAAATGCTAAGTACAAGCAGCGCCATGATCAACATCGGGTACCACACAATTTTCAGGTGGGAGACAAGGTTTTCTTACATTTGCAAAAATAACACCTTACGGGGCCCCATTGAAAGATTTGTCCACTTCTCTATGGGCCTTACACTATCACCAAGGTTGTGGGAGACAATGATTTTGAGCTCAAAACTCCCCCCTTCCTTGGATTTCACCCAGTGTTCAATGTGGACCTCCTCCAGCCATATTTTCCACCATTATTGGACACCTCAGAGATCACAGAACAATTGACACCAACAGATCTCAACCCTGACTACATGGAACAAGAATCCACTAATCATATAGTGGACACACAGTTCAAGGGCACTCACCAGCAGAGGATCCATCTTTATCGGGTTGTCAAGACATGGAAGCTTCTGCACTAAGGAAAATGGCTCACCCAGGGCCAAATTTAGTATAAATTTCCTAACCTGATGGGGGGCCCTCAAATGAATGGAGACCATTGCTTCCTAATGGGGGAGGATTGATCTAGGTGGATATTGGTGGCCACTCACCTATTCCAACTAGCTCCTTTTGACATTTTTAGTTCAGCATGTTCTTCTCTAATTCTTTGTAATTGTGGGTTCTACACTTTCGGGGTTATCTGAAGCCCTACAAATACACACATTACACAGATATTTTTCCCATGGAAACCTAAACTGAGAAAACCATCATATTATGTATTCATTCATTGTGATATATTGTTTACAATACAATATACATATAGAAGCCAGCAGCATCCAAAACCCTAACCTAATGACATGGATTAGTCAACAACCCTAATTCTTTAACCGAAAATTCTTGAATGAGTGTGGGTCCATTTTTGGATACCACAGACCATCATCTCTGATCGGGATAGCAAGTTCATCGGCACATTTTGGTAGAGTCTCTGGTCATTGTTGGACACTAATCTCACTAAATACATTGCCTTCCACCCTCAGACCAATGGTGAGACAGAGGTCATCAATCGAATTATTGTGCACATCATGTGCATGTATAACTCTAACCATCTGCGTACATGGGATGAGAGTCATCCCTATGTTCAGCACAGCTACAACAGGGATCTCCATAGCTCCACCAGCCATATCCCATTTCAGGTGGAGTTGGTATTCCAACCCTTTTGTCCCATTGATGTTGCACTACCTCTTACTACCACATAGACAGAATCTTCCCATGTTCAGTCTGAGGCCGAAAAAACCACCATATTCATTGAGCGAATTCAACATATCTGGCAACAGGTCCATGAGATTTTGTAGAAAGTCAATGTTAAGTACAAGAAGTGCCATGATCAACACTGGGTACCATACAATTTTCAGGTGGGAGACAAGGTTTGGTTACATTTTCAAAAAGAACACTTTACGGGGCCCCATCTAAAGATTCGTCCACTTCTCTATGGGACTTACACTATCACCAAGGTTGTGGGAGACAATTATTTTGAGCTTAACACTCCCCCCTTCCTTGGATTTCACCTAGTGTTCAATGTGCACCTCCTCCAGTCATATTTTCCACCATTATTGGACACCTCAAAGATCGCAGAACAATTGACACCAACAGATCTCAACCCTTACTACATGGAACAGGAATCCACTAATCATATAGTGGGCACACAGGTCAAGGGCACTTGCCAGCAGAGGATCCATCTTTATAGGGTTGTCAAGGCATGGAAGCTTCTGCACCAAGGAAAATGGCTCACCCAGGGCCAAATTTAGTATAAATTTCCTAACCTGATGGGGGCACTCAAATCAATGGAGACCATTGCTTCCTAATAGAGGAGGATTGATCTAGGTGGATATTGGTGGCCACTCACCTATTCCAACTGGCTCCTTTTGACAGTTTTAACTCAACATGTTCTTCTGTAATTCTTTGTAATTTTGGGTTCTACACTTTCGGGGTTATCTGAAGCCCTACAAATACACACATTACACTGATATTTTTCCCCTAGAAACCTAAACCGAGAAAACCATCATATTATGTATCCATTCATTGTGATATATTGTTTACAATACAATATATATATAGGAGCCAGCTGCATCCAAAACCCTAACCCAATGACATGGATTAGTCAACAACCCTAATTCTTTAACTGGAAATAGAAAACCATTGGAAAAAAACCATGTGACAAAAATTTCCCAATGATGGACACAAAAATCGAGGTAACACGAAAAACAAGGCAAAAATGTGACACGTTTCTCGAGGAAAAAAAATTGTGCAAAGAATATAACACATACCCAATAGTTGTCAGGAATGTGGTTGAAAAAGTGAGTTGTCAGGCCCATGAGAATTCTCTCCGGGTGAGAGAATTGTTGGAAATTAATTCCCAAGGTGCCAAGATGTAGTTGCGGGGCTTTGAAACTCCATGTCTGGCCTGTTGTTGAATCCTCGGAAGGGAAGTGGTGAAGCCAAAGGACTGTTGAGCAGAGAAGTGACACACTTCCTGGGGGGACACGCATGTATGGGATGAGGGACTGTAGGTTGACTTCTAGATTTGGCCCTTGAATCTAAGAATTGTTGTTGATTGACAGACCTTAGACTATCTTAGGACTTCCTTTTCCCGGGTAGAGCTTATCCCCAATTCGAGGGTGACCCACTACTGAGATTATGAGCAGTGTGGTCTATGGCTGGGAGGAACGTGGAGGTTTTGCATGCAATTGGTGTTTATTTCATGAGATAAGTGTCTTTCATGAGCTTATTTTATTTAATGTGTGTATAATTATGGGTTTTTTATTATGGAATTTTTGTTATAATTTTGTTTATAAATTATTATTGTTATTCCACTTTACTCTATTCATATGCATAACATAAAATTAAAATTAATGGTATCAAAATTCATAATTTGGATGTGGCATTGCCCAGCAGGGAGCTAGGGATGGTATATGTGTGTTGTTGAGGGGTTCATAGACCGAACCTCACCTCCAGTCATGGTCAATTTGAAATCTCCATTCTCGACCCTACTAAGTTTAGGGAGGAAGTAAGGCCTATGGTTCATACCCTCCCAAATCCTTTCAATACTTTTCATTGCTTCTATGATGGCTTCGTCAGATGGTAAAACTGTATCTAAGAAATCCATAGAGAAGGGAGATTCAGAGGCCCACATGGGTGTAGTAATATTATCCAATTCATTTTTCCAAGGAGGAACCATATCCATGTCTACAGAGGAACTTTGTATAGCATGATAAGAAATTTCAGTTGCATACAATAGAATTTCAATCCTTTCATGTTCAATTTCTTCAATCGAAGTGGAAGGAAATGGTAAAATCCACAAATCCTAAGAACATGTTATAAAATAACAAACTTGGGATGTGGAGCACAAAGAAACCAATGCAGTAGAGCTAGCAGGAGTAGGATTGATGTAAGACATGGGTGCTAAGAAATCAAAATTTTCCATGAGGGATGGATACATTCCCACACCCATGTTCTCAGTGACCTTCTAGGAGTTACCAATTAAAGAAACAATAAATTCTACCAACACAATTGGGTTACTACATGAGTAATAAAATTGATCAATAGTTACAATTTTCCTTCATGTGGAATACAAAGAACCTAGAAAACCAAGGAAAGTGCAGTTGTCATCGTATAGGTCTAGCTACATCCCAAAAAAATATCCTAATCAAGTGGAGTGTCAACTAATTCAACTTCGATGGATACAATTTCCCCCCTAATTGGATAGGGAAAGAGGGGAGGATCCCATGGGGCCTAAAAGAACGTTTATTGAATACATTTAAAAAAGTGGGAGATGGGGAAAGCTAAGGGGATTCGATCGCTCTCCAACATGACTATGACATGACACATGTTTAAGCACCCTCATACAAAACCATTCTAAATATATTTTTCATGTTATACAAAACTTGGATCTAAAAAGAAACTTGGTAAGGAATTTGAGGCTTCACATTAGCAATATCAAACATTATCATCTAATAACTTGAGGAATCAACAGATCTGATAGCTGATAGTAATGCAATTTCTTGTGTTGGGAAACTTTGGATTACTTTCAAGATTGACATAGCACACAACACTTGGGATAATTATTTTACAATTTAGTAGTTATGTGCATCCCAAGCATTTGTATTGTGGGATGACATCTTAATCACACCCTTGGGTATGTGTGGCATTGCTTCTACCACGTGTTTCTCTATATGTAGAGGCTTTAGCAATTTGGAGGATTCCTTTAATTTAGAGGTAGAATCAGTAGCCTCATAATTATGGGCTCTGGTCTAAAGGTGTATCTTGAATCCATACATGTAAACATTTGAGGATTTGTTATCATGCAAGGGTTCCCCCTGGTTTCCCCCCTTGCTAAAATCTAGAGTTACTTGAAGTGCCCATAGCCATTTACTGACCTTGAGGGAAAGGATTACTTAACATAGTACGTTGTTTTTGTGCCAACAACATTGGGCCTATTTAATATTGGGGAATTGGTGTGCTATATGGTCTTCCTTACATGACTTGCAAGGAAATTTTAAAAAAAAAATGTCCTTTTTATCCCCACCAGTGTTGTTTCTTTTGTCTTTTTTTTCATTATTGTTATCCCCAACTCCTTTCCTATTACCCTTATTCTTTTTCTTTCCTCCAAGTTATTCATTACCCTTCATATTTTCCAACTGTACCATGTGTATGTCGAAATCTTGAAGTGGGGGAGAGGTCAAAGAATGATCTTGACTAACTGCATGAAGATGTATATACATCTACTTCATTTGGCTTTCTACCAAATTTGCAGCATCATTATCTATGGAACCGAAACATCCATTGGAATGTGGCCTAGGATTTTGTTTTAGAGGGTCTATGCAAGGTCACAGTGTATTTGGAAATATTTTATACAAAACTCTGGACTAAGAATATATCCAATCTAATTGTTGGGCTCTCAAGATGTCTTGTTCTTAGGTCGTCACTCCTAAAAGAGATATGTCTTTATATATGTAAGGTAACAAATATTTCAAGAACCATTCTAGAATGAAATTCGTAGGGATCTGAGATTTTATCATTTACTTCCTTATCTACCACTCTTGGATGTGGTTGGAAATGTGGGTAGCATTATCCCTCCTAAAAGTAGACAAGGTATTTCATACGAAATAGGAAGTTGAAAGTGGTTCAATAGAACCATGGCCAAGTCATGAAAATTTATAAATAGCACTTTGTTTAGCTCAATATAACACTTTGTGACCACCCCAGTCTCAATCTGATGGAATCGTCCATTAGAAAGTTTGATGAGCACCATGGGTGGAAATTTTTTACATGATCTCTTGGATCCTCACCAGCCTTCCCTTCAAACATTGGAATGTCTGGTGGGAGCATGGTAGGGACTAGAATCCAATTATTATTGTGACACACCAAATAATTGGTGAGTTTGGAAATATTTGGCACCTTTAAAGTTGTCAAAAATGGAAACCATAGTTGCGGAATAAAGCTCCAACTTCTGGGTTTGTAACCCCTCCGCTGGTTGGTACTCGGAAAATAAAATCCTATAATATTAATAGCACCAAGTTTCCAAGTAGTGTTTGAAAGCTAAACAGGGTATGGATTGTAACTTTGAGCTCCCTGGACATTAAGGGAATGGACATATAGGCTTGGTGGTCCCTGACGCACGCAACCTTTGAGATACATTGGATATTTGGAGCCTTGGAGGAGGAGCATTGGACCTTGGGGACTCATGTTTATCATCATTTACCTTAGATCTTGACATGTATCACTTGAATTATATTACTTCCCATGTGTGGACATACTTGTGTCTTTTAGTTTTCTTGTAGTGGACTAGGCCCACTTGTCATCATAGACCTTTCTTATCTCTCATATATATAGAGGAAGGAGAGATTCATTATCATCATGAATGATACACTTGTGCTTATTCTTCATTACACATGGGTTGGAGATGTAAAAGGAGAATAGATACTCTCTCTTTCTCTCTCAATATTATTTAAAATTTATTTCATTGTGTCTTAAGATGTAAGAGTTTCTTGGAGGATTCTCGAAGTGTAAATCTAGGATTTGACCCCTAAAGAGACATTGGAGTTAGGATTTGGTAATAAACTCTAAGTTGTACTATTGAAGAGGAAGAGAAAAGAAGTAGGAATTGCTAGTGGTGATTCTAGCCTATTGGAGTATCTTTGGTGGAGATATGGTTTTTCTTGATTTTCCCTTGCTACTGTTTTGGAGACCTTGTAGAATTGTCCCAACTTGTGATAATTTGAGAGTATATACTTAAACTTCATCTCTTATCTATATATATGATGTTTTTAGTTTTCCAAAATTGTCTTATTATAGATTCAATTTTTAGTTATCATTATCTTCATGGTTTTGTAATTTCAACACTTATACGTCCTACTCAGTTAACATGGGTTAAGGTTGAAATTTTTAAGGAATTTACATTTATAATGAAGACAATAGGGAAATTTATTTATGTATAGCTATATCAATTGTAGTGATTTCAAATCTTGTTTATGCGTTAAAATATTTCCCTAGAAGGTCTAAACTTATTGGCATAGACTTGGTATATTCTCTCATGGATTAAATAGTGTATTTGGGTCGATGTGAAGTGAAATATTGTTCATTATTTGTTGTTATAATATTTATTTTGGTTCACCTTTAAGGCCAATAATCCATAGGGATAATATCTTTGGAACCTATAAAGAGGTCAAATTTCTAAATTTATAAAAGAAACCTCAATTCATGAAATTTATACCAAAAAATACTCAATATGTCATTCAAAAATAAATTTATTTGAGTTTTTCTTTAAATATCCACATGTATTTCAAATTTATCTCATTGTGACTCGATCAAAAGTATGGAAACTAGGTACTCATTGGATGCAAAATTTAATTATGCATCCAACGGGTGCCTACACTTGATATTTGAGTAAACCTATAAGAAAACAAGTCAAAAATATTATTAAAAAAAAAGTTGTTATTTTTCTTTCCCTCCTAACCTATTTACCCTTATGGTTCACATAATCATCTTGAATCCTATTGGTTCTTTTAAATTTGATGTTGATAGCACAATTTTTATTTTGAAGCCCATTTTTACCTCAAAAATTCTCTAATGTTACAAGCAACCAACAACTTTGGCTCAGTAGGCATTGCAATCTCTTTCTCAACATGCTCCCAAATCTTGATTTTGTCCATAAGAATCTATAGTCAAATATTCTAAGGCATGAAATTGGAAACTAATTCAAATTGTGACACTCTCTAAGTCCAATAATAGACATCTCTACAAGCTTTGAATCCACCTCAAAACAAAGATCAAAAATAATTAAGTAGAACAAGCCCTTATAGAGCTCAAACACTTCTCCTAAGAATCCTAGGGTTTCACACTTGAACAAACTAAAAAATGTCAAGGTGCCACTCCCACGTATAACGTAGTGGAAATACCAACTCCCTCTTCACCAAAAGAGTGATTTCAGCAAGAAACATACGATACCATGTAGAAATTTCATGAATTGAGATCTCTTTTCCAATTCAAAATTTTCACCTCTTTAAAGATTCAATGGATCTAATCCCTGTGAATTATCCAAGTTAGGCCTGGACTATATTTTGAATTACCGCAAAAAACAATGGACAATATTTCACTTCACAACACCCCAATACACTAGGCACTCCAAGAGAAAAGACACCAAATATATTCCAACAAGTATAAACCCTTTATGACAATATTTTCATGCATAAATTGTTGACGTGTGTTAGTGTTGGAAGTCACTCCTGGATTGCTTGCAGAAGCAGAGCCCAACGCCCATCAGTTTTTATGTCACGGTTTGATAAATGGGTGATCAAATGGGTAGAGACTCGAACAGGTATCGCTTCAAAATAGGAACTGTATCTGATAACAAGGAACAAAGGAGGTCTTGACCCAACTTCAATCAGGGAGTTGATTTAAAGATGGGCAGGCGGAAGACTTGGGAGAAGAATGAACAAACTATCTCAGGCAACAGGCCTTTCGGTAGCTCGTAGAGGAAAAACTATGAATACAAGATCCGTTTGGTTCAGGGATTCAAGAAATTGAAAGGAAGACTTGACTGGATCCTCCAATTCGAAGTCGTTCAGTGCTGAGAAGTTCACAGGGACTGTTTAGAACAACACAACTGTTACAGTGATCCAACATACATCATCCTATAACAGTCACAACTCGACTGGATCCTCCAATTCTGAGCTGCTCTAATACAGTATATACAAAGACATGAAAGAAACTGACATTCATCAAGCAAGAAGTCTCAAGAGTCCAGAAATCACCAGAACACAATTCTTCATTAAAGTTTTTACAACTAGGAGTCTTGCTCAACCATCGATACCTACAAGAATACAATTACTGAGTCTATATACTCAGAAAATCCGCCTAGCGGCGACCTGTTCAGTCCTTCCAGGCTTGGTGTCCCTTCAGCCAAAAATGGGACGAGTGATCACTGTTGGACCCCACCTCATCTGTGTATCGCCCCTGTAAGAGGAGTAGCTGGGTCATTAAGAGCCGGGCTAGCGTGCGCAGACCTTCTCCATCCGGCCGAGGGTTCAGCATGGCCTCTCTCTGAAAAATTGGGTACACAGGACCTTCTCGAGCGGACTGCTCGCCAGGCCCTCCATACCCCAAACTTAATGAATGACAGGTGGTCTCAACCACTCGATCACATCTTCATTTATTCCGAGTGAAAACCAGGATCGAGGTCTCACCAGTCGGCGCCTGGAGACCACGATGATCCTTTCGGCGATCAAACCCAACACCTTTGGCCCCTTTACGCACAGCGCCTTTCCTCCTTGGTGACCACAGGCTATGATCCTGAGTTTAATTTCAAAGCGTTGTCGACGCTTCGGGGATCGCAGGTGAGAAAGGAACAGGACCTTTCCTCTTCAAAATCACGATGAGCGAACTTCCAGGAGAGCTCAATTGGGCGCCACGCGTCCTTGAAAACAGATGGTCCCAAATTCACCCGACGTTGCTGTGGGTCCCAGCTCCTAAGCGCTTTCGGTTCTTCGGGGTTCGGGGCTTCGCGATACAAAGTGACATGAAACCTTTACCATTCGAACTTGCGATTACCGAAAGCCAACGCGGCTAGATCTTGCACTAAATCCCGGGCAACTTGGCAGCCCCGAAATCCCGATGGTTGTCGATCAACTTTGTAGATGGATCTCGGCCGCTGAACACAAAACTTTGCCTGCTCACTTGTTTGAGGGGATGAAATGAGACTTTCTGCGTTGTGCTCGGGCGCTTCTCATGTGACTCGTTGACCAGAAGTCCCCTTACGCCCCGGACAAGAAATGTTACTAACATTAGGCTCCATGGGGGATAGAGTCGTCCACGTGATGATCTAAGGACTCATTTGCAGTCCCAGTGCCTTGTTGTTGGGCTATGGAGTCATTTACTAAGCCGAAACAATAAAAGTAAAACAAAGAACAGAAAGGACAATATTTACAAAACATAGGAGCCATGGATGGCTCAGACAAAATATTTTTTAATAAAATTCCCATTCACTGGGCCGCCGAAAATTTCTTCACCCTCCAAATCCTGCAGCCGATATGTGTTATTTGAAAAAACCTCAGATATTTTGAATGGC
Organism: Picea engelmannii; assembly: GCA_009831015.1. Classification (NCBI taxonomy): domain Eukaryota; kingdom Viridiplantae; phylum Streptophyta; class Pinopsida; order Pinales; family Pinaceae; genus Picea; species Picea engelmannii. Next base: position 155,057 of record ML787214.1, on the reverse strand, counting down.
CCGATACACAGGGCTTCAAATTTGCTGTGTTTTTCCTTGTCTTGCTTAGGAGCATCTCATTTCATCACCAGGTCTCATGTCCAAAATCCTTCCTTTTTGGCCTTCTTATCGAAAACCTGTTTAATTCTTTGTTGATGGTCCTGAATTCTGTCCATTGCCTGCTCCCTGACCTGCTGGACTTCCACTAGTTGATGAATCCTTTCGATCATGTCATTAGACTCCTCCTGATGGTCCTGGAGGAATTTTTCTACAGGAATGGCTAAATGAGAGGGGAAAATAGCCTCCGCTCCATAGACTAATTGGAAAGGAGAGACGTCGATAGACCTCTTTGTGGCTACTCGATCGGCCCACAGAGCAAACTTTAGTTTTGAATGCCAGGCCTTCTTGTTGTTTTCCAACAATCTTTTGATGATCCTTATCAGACTCTTGTTGGAGGATTCTGCTAAACCGTTGCCTTGTGGATAATATGGAGTGGAGTGAACCAGTTTGAATTCGAACTACTCACAGAACTTGGCTAATGGATCAGACCCGAAAGAGGCTTCATTATCAATGAAAATTTTACTTGGGCAACCGAACCTTGTGATGAGGTCTTCAAGGAACCCAATGATTACCATGTGGGAAGCACTCCTGGTAGGGATAGCTTTGATCCACTTGGTAAAGAAATTGGTAGCAATCAGGATCCATCTGTGTTGCCCACTGGAAGTGGGGTGAATTTCTCCAATGAAATCTAGGCCCCACTGTTGGAAAGGTCCTAAAACAACCACAGGATTTAGCGGCAAGGACCCCAGCTGTTTCTTTCCTGTAAATTTTTGACATTGGATACAAGCTCTAAATCCTCTATGGATATCAGCGAACAATGTGGGCCAATAGTACCCAGCTCTGAGAATTTTGTGGGCTATGGCCTTCCAGGAATGGTGCCCTCCACACAAGCCGTTGTGAAATTCAGCCATGATCATTTCGGCCTCTTGTGAATTCATGCATTTTAAAAGCACCCCCAGAGGGTCTTTCCAGTATAACACTTGATCAATCAGGCAGTATCTGACTGCCTTGAGCTTTAGATCTATTTCTTTGTTTCTTTACAGGTCGTCTAGAGGTCACAATTCTTGTATAAAATATATGACATCCCTATACCAAGGACATTGAGCCAATGGGGGCTCCGTTTGAGGGTCTCTTTCAGATGACCAACCCTGCTGAATTCTTGAACATTCATTTATGAAACTTACCCCCAGAGCTTGGCAGTTTGCTTCAGCCAACAGCTTGGCTAAGCCTTGACCTTTTATCAATTTGGTGGGCCTTATTTCCAGGTCGAATTCCAGAATCTTAGCTATCCATTTTCTCCTCCTCCCGTCTATGTCAAGCTGAGTGAGAATATCTTTAACCGCAACTGAGGGGACATAAGCTATGACTTTTGATTGCAATACATAAATTCTAAATGCCTTGAGGGCCTTTACCAATGCGTAGGCCTTCTTCTCCATATTGTCATATCTAACTTCGGCATCCCTCAATGCTCGGCTGAAATAGGCAATAGGTTTCTCTAGCCCATCCTCGCTTTTCTGTAATAAAACAGCAGCCACTGTGTCAAGTGAGGAAAAGGAGAAAATAAGGAAATCCTTAGAGTAGCCGGGACTGATAAGCACAGGAGCTTCAGTCAGCGCTTTCTTTATTTTCTCAAAGGAATGTCACGACTGAGAAGTCCATTTTACTTCATTTCCTTTCCTCAACATGGTTGTTATAAGCTTTACCCCCTTAGCAAAGTTAGGCACAAACCGTCTCATAAAATTAATCTTACCAAGGAAAGATTGGACCTCCTTCTTGGACCTCGGGATTGACAGTGCTTGTATTGCCTCAACTCTGCTAGGGTCAATCCTGACTCCTTCCACCGATACTATGTGGCCCAGTAACTTTCCCTCTTGCATGGCGAATGAAGACTTCTTGGGATTTAATGAAATGCCAAAACTTTTGCATTTCAGAAAAACCTTCCTGAGATGAAAACGGTGTTCTTTATCAGATTTTGAAAACACTGTGATGTCATCCAAGTAGACGAACATAATTTTATCCTTTTCCCCAATAAAAGCTATGTCCATGGCACGCTAAAACATTTCCCCTTCATTCATTAATCCAAACGGCATCTTGGTGTACATGAATGTGCCCCATGGAGTGGTAAATGTTGTCTTTTCTCTGTCCTCAAGCAGAAAAGAGACTTGATTGTAGCCAGAGAAACCATCGATCATGGACATCCTAGAAGATCCTGTTACCTTCTGCAGTATATGTTCCATCTTTGGTAAAGGGTAGTTATCTTTTCGTGAGCTCCTGTTCAGATTTCTGAAGTCTACATAGAGCCGGATCTCTCCACTCTTTTTCCTTACTAGCACAAAGTTGGCCACCCACTCTGAATATCTCAGCGGTACAATGATCTGAGCTTGAAGCAGCTTCTTCACTTCCCTCTCCATGATAGGCAGTAGCATAGGATTGTCTGTCTCAGCTTCTACCTAAACGGCTTTGCATCTTCTTTTAATGGGATTTTATGCTCGATGACAAAATTTTCATATGTTTTGAGGTCTTCGTATATCCAGGCGAAAACATCCGCAAATTCCCTCAAAAGTCCAATGTATTCAGACCTCTACTCCTTTGTCAGACTTCTTGACAATTTGACATACTTGGGCTCACTCTCGGTCCCAATGTTGCACTAAATAGTACCAGCGTCCTCCTCTGAGACTTCTCCTTTTAACGACACATCATTTCTATCAAAAATCCTTTCCAAAGGAACCAGTCCTCTGGGAATATGGTTGTTGGGTAGTTGTACAATATCACGCTCTGCAATCTTATTCAGAAAATTACCCCCATCGAGCTCTTCCTCGGAGACGGCGTCTTGGTCGATGTGCATTTCTGAAAATTCCTCAACAGTCTCCAAGAACCTCTTGACCTCGAGATCATCCTCAAATACCTTCCAATGTTTAACATTGTGAGGTATGGAGGGCCTATATTTTACCTCTACATCATATCTGAATTTGGGCGGCAAGGGTACTTTGAAATTTCTAGCCGATGTAGCCAAGGAATCTGCCAAGGTGTTCTCCTCTCTTGGGATGAAAGAAATATTAAACGCTGAGAAGAAACTGTCAATAAGGTCCCAAACCTCATTCCTATAACTCCTGAGTTGAGGATGCTTAGATTGATAAGAGTTCCTGATCTGTTGAACCACCAACTCTGCATCTCCAAAAACTGCTATTTTCTGAATTCCCATTTCCTTTGCGGCTCTTAATCCCAGGATGAGAGCTTCATACTCTGCCAGATTGTTGGTAGCTTCAAATTATAATTTGTATGACAGAGATATGGTTTCCTGAGCAGGTGACGTGAAAACCACCCCAGCTCCAGCGCCTTTCTTGGAAGAGGCTCCATCAAAGAACATTTTCCAGATGGGGGTGATGGAGGGAGGAAATTCAGGGGAAATGGTGGGTTTCTTTCTGAATTTAAGAGGAGGTTCGGGAGAATTGGTGAGTTGTAGCACAATGGATCCTAAATCAGTGTCTAAGGCAAAAATGGGATGGTTGGTAGGGTTGACCTCATCACTGATTATATAGGCCAGTTGGGCTTCTCTGTATAGCCTTCTATGCTCTCCTCCAAACACTGGGATAGTAGTGTATGTGAGTTCCATCTGCAAGGTTCCCCCCAGTCTTTTAATCCAAGATCTCGATAACAACATACCGAACTTGGGGGGGACATCGGCCACTACAATATCCATGACCACACTTTTCATGGTCAACTGAAACAAGGTCACGACCAGGTCTTTGATAACTCCTAGACACTGAACTTTTTTGGAGTCAAAGGAATAGAGGTCATGGTAGGCTCAGGTGACTTCTAACCCTAATTCCTCCATAAAAGTTTTGGGCATGAGGTTGTGAGAAGCCCCCGAATCCATCAAGCAATTGTGTAGTACCTTATCATGTATGTTCAAGGAAGTGTAGAAGGGAGGGGATGATTCATTCCTGTCCTCTACCATAGGACCTAGGATAACTGTAGGTTTTTCATCTTGTAAATTGATGGAATCTGTGGGAAGGCATGGGGTCTCAGACTGCAGAAGTTTGGAGAAGCATTTCTTGAACCCTTCATGTTTAATTAATTCAATTAGAGGCATCGGGATCCTGATCTTTTGAATCTCGTGCTCGAAATTAAAGGAGGATGCAAGCTTCGGAATCTCTCTTATTTTGGGAGCATGACTCTGGACTATGGGAGAGAGGGGTTGGTGTTTCTTACCTCTGTGACTATCCGCCATTTCATTAGCAGGCTTCTTTGCTCCCCACTCAGGAATATCAGGTGCTACTGTCCTCTTCTTAGACCTCAGATCATATCTGCCTTGGTTGCCACTAGCCTTGTCACCTTTGCTCAGTTCATTTAGCTGACTGTCCATGAGGGACTCCTCATATGTTGATTGGGTGAGATGAGGAAAAGGAGGAGTGTCTCCAAAGCAATGGATTTCAGGATCCATCTCATCTATTTCCCCTTCTTCTTCCTCAACCACAAAATTGTTTTGAAAAGGGACCTGAATTTTCTGGTCATCTCTGTCTCTTTGCATCATCGGGGGAGCAATATTGTTTGGCCTCCGAAAACATCCTTTGTTTTCGGCACTTTGAGGGCCCTTGTATTCTTTCCTCCTCTCTACCTTCATTTTTTCCATCTCTGCAGACAAAGACTTCACCATCTTGGTTAGTTCATCTACTTGAAGGTGGGGCACCGATGGGCCAGAAGTTGAGGCTTCGGATTTTCCCTTTCTCCTGCCCACATCAGCCTCGTTCCTCAATATATTGGCTACTAATACATTGGATTCCACTTCTATGGTTGCATCTTGCATTTGAGCTAAGGAGGCGGCTCTTCTTTCTCTCAATAAAAGACAGAAATCAGGGCCAAACACACTAGCATAGGACATCTTGGCCGAGGCTTCTGATGGCTTTATTTCATCAGGAATCTTATTGTACATCTTATTGAATCTTTTGGAGAATTCAGAGACAGACTCTCCTTCCATCTTCTTCAAAGACCCAAACTCAGTCATATAATACATGAAATCCTTCTTATCTCCCCACTGCCTCAGGAAAGCATTATCTAGGGCTTCAATTCCAGCAATAGATCCGGGAGATAATCATCTAAACCATTTGCTTACCTCACCATCCAGGCTCTGGACAAAAACCCTCATCCAGACATCTTCATCCCCAATTTTCAAGTTGTCTGCATAACTTTAGAAAGAAGCCAGGTGTTCTTCCGCAGTTATGTCCCCTTCCCCGGTGAACTTGGGCATATATTTCAAGTAATCTCCAGCAGGGAAAGGATTCGTGGGATGAGGTAAGATCAAGGGAGAATACCTAGCAGAAACTATGGCATCCATCCTATTCAAAGGGGGATTAGCACCAGCCATAGGAATATTAGGTGGAGGAGAATTTGGAGGAGAAGGAGTTCGCAAAGGGGTTACTGAGAATGAGTCTCGAAGTGGAGTGGGAAACAAGAGGGGATTTAAGGAGAAGGTTAACAAGCTCAAGTCGATGGGTTCTCCTCTTTGCACAAGAGTGGTTAAACTAGGCGTAGGGAAATCTTCTGTGGTCTTGGGTCTATGCCAGGGTACATCTTCAGGGGAGATGGGAGTGACAAGGTATTGTCCCTATGGTCCCAGACCGGGAGAGGAAAACTCGACAGGAACACTCCCAAAATTTAGGAAACGGGAAACCGCAGAAACATGCCTGTCGAGAAACTGAGGATGAGAAAAAGGAGCTCCCACAAAAGGATATGGTGGATTACCTGGTTCGGTGATGGACGCTTCTTCTTCAGAGGCCTTTCCCTTTCTGAGCACCGCCTCTGGATCTGTTTCAGGTGTAGCTAGAGGTAGTTGTGGATGAGACCGTGTATGCCTACCTCTGAAAGCCACAATTAACAAGGAAGGTCTGCCACAGTGGAGTCGTCACAATGGAGTCGCCAAGTGCATATTAGCAATCTTGAAAGGCTCCAATAATCTGATGCACCTTCGGATTCAGAGGCTCAATGTCGTTCTACCCAGGGAAAATCTTCAATTTCGTCCCCGACAACGGTGCCAGAAATGTTAGCGTTGGAAGTCGCTCTTGAACTGCATGTAGAAGCAGAGCCCAACGCCCATCAGTTTTTATGTCACGGTTTGATAAATGGGTGATCAAATGGGTAGAGACTCGAACAAGTATCGCTTCAAAATAGGAACTGTATCTGATAACAAGGAACAAAGGAGGTCTTGACCCAACTTCAATCAGGGAGTTGATTTAAAGATGGGAAGGCGGAAGACTTGGGAGAAGAATGAACAAACTATCTCAAGCAACAGGCCTTTCGGTAGCTCGTAGAGGAAAAACTCTGAATACAACATCTGCTTGGTTCAGGGCTTCAAGAAACTGAAAGGAAGACTTGACTGGATCCTCCAATTCCAAGTCGTTCAGTGTTGAGAAGTTCACAGGGACAGTTTAGAACAACACAACTATTACAGTGATCCAACATACATCATCCTATAACAGTCACAACTCGACTAGATCCTCCAATTCCGAGCTTCTCTAATACAGTATATACAAAGACATGAAATAAACTGACATTCATCAGGCAAGAAGTCTCAAGAGTCCAGAAATCACCAAAACACAATTCTTCATTAAATTTTTTACAACTGGGAGTCTTGCTCAACCATCGATACCTACAAGAATACAATTACTGAGTCTATATACTCAGAAAATTCGCCTAGCGGTGACCTGTTCAGTCCTTCCAGGCTTGGTGTCCCTTCAACCAAAAATGGGATGAGTGATCACTGTTGGACCCCACCTCATATGCATATGGCCCCTGTAAGAGGAATAGTTGGGTCATTAAGAGTCGGGCTAGCGTGCACAGACCTTCTCCATCCGGCCGAGGGTTCAGCATGGCCTCTCTCTGAAAAATTGGGTACACAGGACCTTCTCGAGCGGACTGCTCGCCAGGCCCTCCATACACCAAACTTAATGAACGACAGGAGGTCTCAACCACTCGATCATATCTTCATTTATTACGAGTGAAAACCAGGATCGAGGTCTCACCAGTCAGCCCCTAGAGACCACGATGATCCTTTCAATGATCAAACCCGACACCTTTGGCCCCTTTACGCACAGCTCCTTTCCTCCTTGGTGACCACGGGCTATGATCCTGAGTTTAATTTCAAAGCGCTGTCGGCGCTTCGGGGATCGCGGGTGAGAAAGAAACGGGACCTTTCCTCCTCAAAATCGCGATGAGCGAAGTGCCAGGAGAGCTCAATTGGGCGCCATGCATCCTTGAAAACAAACGGTCCCAAATTCACCCGACGTTGCTATGGGTCCCAGCTCCTGGGCGCTTTTGGCGCTTCAGGGTTCGGGGCTTCGCGATACAAAGTGACATGAAACCTTTACCATTTGAACTTACAATTACCGAAAGTCGACGCGGATAGATCTTGCACTAAATCCTGGGCGACTTGGCAGCCCCAAAATCTCGATGGTTGTCGATCAGCTTTGTAGATGGATCTCGGCCGCTGAAGACAAAACTTTTCCCACTCGCTTCCTTGGGGGGCTGAAATGAGACTTTCTACATTGTTCTCGGGCACTTCTCATGCGACTCGCTGACCAGAAGGCCCCTTGCGCCCCAGACAAGAAATGTTACTAACAATGTGTGATAGCATCGGACAGGTACTTCCACATAGGCTTGTGTCTAGTATGTGGAAGTCGTCCAAAGCCTTCTAACTGTGACACTTTACTTTAATTAAAGTAATTATTAAAGTAAAGTGTTTTTATCAGTGATTTGAGTTTTATTTAAGGAAATGTTTTAATTAGCATTAGTGAATTAAATAATAGATGTTGATCTCAAATGAGGTGAGAAGTAATCTCAACCGTCAATCACTTTGGATATTAGGGTTAGGTCATAACTCAATCTTATAAAAACAAGTCTAGGGTAAAGGAGAATATAATTTTACATAGATATAGAAAAGAAGGAATTTTGTTATTGTGGATTCATTCAAGAGAGTAGAAGCAAAGAAGTACTTTTTCTTACACATGATATCAATGAGTGAGATCTCATTGATTGGGTGAAGAGTATTTCATCCAATTGTTGATGTAGAGAGAGTTAGATCACGAAGGACTATGATTCAAGGAGATCTTGGATAAGTGGAGAAGGACTTCCATCTAGAGATCTAGGCAAAGGACGAGAGAGAGTGGTCGTACAGTAGAAGCATTGGTTGTCACGGACAATGCAGGTTTTCGGATACATGTTGCACAAATAACGCAAGTTTTGGCATTATAGTCGTACAGATAGCATAGGACAGTGTGGGTATTAGGGTAACAATCGCATTTTTTCTATAGAAGGTTTGGTAGAAGATCATCCAATCAGGTGCATATGTACTTTGTCTCTTTTCTAATTGGGCCATTTTCCTGAGTATGGGAGCCCTTGTAAGATTTGAGGATATTTGAATGATAATCTTAGTTGATGGGCATAATATCTTTTTGTATTTTGCATGATATTTTTGGTTTCTTTATTTAGTCTTTCATTGTAATGTTTAATTGATAACTCAGTTGTTCTTTGATTCAATAAGTGATTTATTTGGAATTAGTTGTTGGGTATTGGGTTGAGGGAAAAATCAACATGGTTAAAGAGTAGTATCTCTAAGAGTGAGACAATCGCAGGTTGCAAAAATGGAAGATCTATTGGATCAGGAGTGTCGTGGTGGGTGTTTGAAGGACCAAGAAAAAATCCACTATTGTTTGTAGTAGCTCTATCGGATCGCAAGGAGATATTATCATATTGATAACCAACAGTAAGGAATTAAAGGATATATTTCAAGGAAATAATCATATTGTAGTCGATCCAATAACACCGCGGGTATTTGGTTACAAGTCGCAAAAACTACATGGAATAGCACGGGAATTAGTGTAACAGTCACGTTGTTAGCAAAGATAGCGCAAGAAGAGATAGTACAATATAGGGTAAGTTTCAACAGAGGTTTATCAAATCAAATCTTGGAGATGTCAATTGGATTGTGATTTGAGGATAGGTTGGATGGGGTTTAAAACTATAGTCCTTGGAAGGAGATAATCATGTTATTGTTGATGGGATCTAGGAATTTTGTAATATTTAGATCACTCCTCCAACAAATGCAGCAGAATTGGTCATCCATAATCAAAAGGATGTGAAAGTCACGTGCATAATTCTATATGGAGTGGCAGATCATTCAATCACTCATTTATCGGGAAAGAAAACTACTAGGGACATGTGGGAGGCTCTGAAGAGTTTATTTCATATCAAGAATGAGATTCACATAATGGTGATGAGAGAGAAGCTCAGAGACACCAAGATGATAGGATCGGACATGGTGATAAGTTATCTTATCCAGATCTGACAGGTTTGATATGAATTGGTTGTATATAGGGAGATATTGATTGATTCAGAATTGGTGACGATGACACTAAAAGGATTCATGAAGCAATGGGCATCATTCATCAAATGGATCGTAGCACGTGAGAACCTCCCTGATTGGTCAAGGTTTTGGGATTACTTCGTTAAAGAGGAACTTCGAGATGAAGAGCTGAATGGAGGTCAGCACAAGAATGATGATGAGAACCTTTCTCTTTCCAGCCAGGAAAAGAAGGGAAAGTTCAAGAAGATTACCATTGGAGATCCTACCTCTCAAGATGGAAAGAAAAAGGACATGAGAAAAGTTAAGTGTGTTGCATGTCACAAGTTTGGGAATTATGCAAGGCAATGTTCGAACAAGAAGAAGGGTGGTAAAGAAACACAATGATCCAGATTTATAAATGGAATGAAATGAAATACATATGTATAACAAAGAAACACATGGAGATACAGTAAAACTTGACTTCTATTAATAAAGAGAGCATGCTGAAATTGTAAAATGCAGAATGAAACAAACTTACTCGAATGGTGGAAGCTTATCTCTGAGAAGAGATGAGACGATTACACTCATTTGAAAGAAGATGAGTACAATGAGACTCCAAAGACCTTTTTAACATAAAACATAAATGAGAAAACACTAACCCCGGGAGATGAAATGCCAAAAGGTTTCTAGGCCTCGATGGGGGTAGTTGATACGTCAACTCCCCGAAAGCGTAAATTTTGGATACAATTTTTGTTTGGGTCGCTCGATACACCATTGGAAAGTTTTGGACGAGGAGTACACATTATGTTCAGCCTAGCATTTTCCTTTGGCAACATGATAGGCGTCGTCGAGCCAAAAAAACATCGTTTAGGGCCTCAAAATGGCCCCAGAAGTTTGGTACCCGAAAAACTGTAAAAAAATGCCAAAATGGAAAATTGTTCTTTAAGTCAGTGGAATAGGTGGGTGGCCACCAATATCCACCTAGATCATGCAACTATAGGTATTTGCATCATCAAAGACTCAAATGGATGATTTTTCTAATAAGTTTGAACAGACAGAGTTCTTACTTGTTTTCCATACTTCCTTGGGCACCTTATTAGTTGGTGCATGGATACTAGATAGTGGAGCCACATGTTATATGACATGAGCATGGGAGTTGTTTGAGAGATTCACAAATTCTAACTCGGAGGTGCATGTGGAACTTGGTATGGGCACTAAGCATGCAGTGAAGGGATATGGGATAGTGACATTCTAAATGGATTTAAGAAGCGTGTTGAGAGTGATGGATTTGTTATGGGTGTCATAACTCAAGAGGAGTGTGCTCTTGGTATCAACAATTGAGAAGAAGGGATTTGACGTAGCATTCCAGGACATACAGACACTTATCAATCCCAGAGGATCTAGCTTAGACGTAGTAGTTTTTTTTGGAGTTAGAGAGAGAAACTTGTACAGGATAAAGGGCCAGCCTATGAAAGCAATGGCAAGTAGCAGAGTGGTAGAGAACAAGGAGAAAGTATCTTTGAAGGTTGAGCAACTCATAGGGGGTCATCCTTCAGTTTTAGGTGGAAACGAGCAACCTTCCAAGTCTTTCAAGGATTTATGGTTTGAGATGGTCATGCAGGATGCTCAAAAGCAGAAGACCTCTAGAAGCATGATTAGAGGGAAGTCTTTGAATATGAGTTTGAGTGAGATGGCATGGATAGCTTATGTTTCAGAGGAAGTATACAATTAGGTGGATTGGAGAGAATCCATGGTAGAGGATCTAGTAGCGATGACAGAGCCACATCCGGGTGGGAGAAGTACCTTCCTCGTTAAGAGAGTGTTGATGCATGGTAGCATCAGACAGGTACTTCCACATAGGATTGTGTCTAGCATGTGGAAGTCATATAAAGCCTTCTAACTATGAGACTTTACTTTAATTAAATTAATTATTAAAGTAAATTGCTTTTATTAGTGAGTTGATTTTTATTTAAAGAAATACTTTAATTAGCATTAGTGAATTAAATAATAGTCATTCATCTCAAATGAGGTGAAAATTAATCTCAACCATCAATCACTTTGGAAATTAGGGTTAGGTTATAACTCAATCTTATAAAAGCAAGGCTAGGGTAAAGGAAAATATACTTTAAAACAGAGATAGCAAAGAAGGAATTATGTCAGTGTAGATTCATTTGAGAGTGTAGAAGAAATGAACTTTTTCTTACACATGATATGAGTGAGTGAGATCTCATTGATTGGGTGAAGAGTATTTCATCCAAGTATTGATGTAGAGAGAGTTGGATCACAAAGGAATGTGATTCAAAGAGATCTTGGATAGGTAGAGAAGGACTTCCATCTAGATATCTAGGCAAAGGAAAAGAGAGAGCAGTCGTACAGCAAAAAGATTGGTCATCGTGGAAAGTGTAGGTTTTCTAGTACATGTCGCATAGATAGCGTGGGTTTTGGTGTTACAATCGCACAGGACAGCGCAAGTATCAAGGTAACAGACATGTTGTTGTCATACAAGATCGTACATCAATTTTGGTAGTAGATCAACCAGTCATCTGTATATGTACTTTGTCTATTTTCTAATTGGTCCATTTTCTCAGGAATGGGAGCCCTTGTAAGCTTTGAGGATATTTGAATGATAAGCTTAATTGATGGGAATAATATCTTTGTGTATTGTGCATGAGATTTTTGGTTTCTTTATTTAGTCTTACACTGTAATTTTTAGTTGATAACCCAGTTGTTCTTTGATTCAATAAGTGATTTATTTGGAATTAACTGTCAAGTGTTGGGTTGAGGGGAAAATCAACATAAACTAGATTTGAAACCACTGCAATTAATTTAGATTTGCAGTAAATATGTCATATTATCTTTGATATAAATGTTAAAATTCTTAACAATTTTAGTTATAACTTATGTCAAATCAACAAGACACATAAGTGTTGGAAATTACCAAACCATGAAGGCAATGATAGTTGAAAATAAAATCTAAAATAAGACAATTTTGAACCATTGAAAACTATTAGAGATATAAGGCTTACTATGAAATAAATTAACTTTATGACTTTATAATATGTAATGTTCATTTTTTTTGTGTAATGCAATTTATTCCCACATTCATAAGTGGAAGTGATTTTCTTAATGAGCAACGACATATAAGGAGGTAAACTCCTTTGTAATAGGTGCACCAGTTGTTCATTGATAATATCTTATGGTGTTATTATGAGTATCTTTCTTTGATATTAGTTATGTGACTCAACCCTATCTAGTGTTTCTTCATTTAGTGATTCAGCTCATTTTGTAATATGGTATCAGAGAAGGTTGTCGTATCAAGAGTCACAAGCCTTTGAAAGTCAAGGTTTCCACTCTTACCACTTCAATACTTTGAGAACCACGAAGTGCCACAATTTGAGGGTGTTTAGCAACGAGTTCACTCAGATCCAAGTTTTTTTTTTTTTGCCACAATTTAATGTGGGATCCTTTTTAACTTTCTCAAAAAAGGAGGCAAGGGTTTTATTGCAATTACAAGGCCAATCTCTCTTAGATTTGCAGTATCTATAGTTATGGTTTGTGTAATACATACATCTGTCATTTATTATATTTTAGCAGTGAAAAAGATCAGATCTTATCATTCATGGAGATGTCATTAGAGAAGTACTCAGATTTATATTTCCATACGTGGAAAGTGAAGATTCAGATGCAATCAATAAAACAAATCTTTGGGGAATTGTCAAAGGAACGGAGGCAACACTTGCATATTTGAACAAGTTGACAGAATGGGAGAGCAGAGACGATAAGGCAAAAGCCATTATTGACCTTGCCCTCTTAGATTCAAAGCTACATCATGTATATCTAGACAAATCATCTAAGGAGATCTGGGAGAATATCAACAATCTATTGGGGGACAAGAAATGAATGTGAAATTTTCCATGAAATTACAGTTATTCAGCTTTAAGATGTTGGTTAAAGCCACCATGTCAATTCATGTCAACAATCTAAGATCTATGATCAGTCAACTTGTAGAATTAAAGGTAGTATTTGATGAGGAGGATTCCAAGGCTATTCTCCTGAACAGTTTGTCACCTAAATATAGTAGTGTTATATTTACCCTAAGTCAACAACCTTCACAAAGTCTAGATAAAATTATTGTAGCATCACTAGCACAATAAAAGAGAACCATTGAAGATGATAGCCAATCGGAACTTACATTCTATGCAAGAAATAACCACAATAGATCGGCAAAAGACATAGGAAATAGAGTGCCACTATTGCAAGAAGTTGGGTCATATAGCTTGGAATTGTAGACAACAAGTCAATGATGTTATTAAAGGAAAGGTCAAAGATAATAAAAATACACTATGTGTAGCCATGATTGAAGATCTACTGGATATTGGAAGTGGTCAAGAATCTACTAAAGAAAATGGATTTTATACATTTTAGGAAACTCATGCTTTAAACACAGGAAGGGATCAGTTAATAGCTCAAAATGGATTTTTTCCCAGTTAGTTCATAATTTCTCAGTGACTTGTCCTCTCATTCTCGGCATATATAAGTCTAGTTCAACGGTATTCAACAATTCGGGGAAAGTTGCATGTTCGCCCGGTTGCTCAATCGACTCTTTATTTTGTTGCAGGGGAGAAAATAATAATCGCATGAATTCATATGCGCCCTACAAATTTATAGGCAGGAGAGATTTGAATTAAATGTGGTTAGTTGTTACCTAGATTTGTGCGCCTCTGTTATAACTATTGGTGGTATGTTTGAATCGCATGAGGGGATGTCTAGGGTTGTGCTTAGTTGTCACGCACACAGGTCTTGTTGTGTATTAATTGTAGCGATTTACACTTGGATTTCATTCATGTCGATTCTTCCCGAAGTTATGTTAGTGGTTGTGAAACGGGCTTCTCCGTCGCGTCGAGCATTAATTTTTTTGTCAGGTTCGTTGGTCCTTTCCTGTTGCATCCAAAATGTATTGTCCTTCTTGGAGTCATAATTTTCTTGGTCATTTTTTTCTCTTGCTCGATCAACTAAGTCTCCCTTGTTGATCCACGATCGATATATGGTCAGACCAAATGCCTCTTTTGTATCGTCAGGTTTCCTCTAGTCAATTTTTCTTAGTCGATGTTCTTGATAATTACTATGTTTGTTTGTTTTATTGTAGTCCCCTCTATGATGGCTTCACTCGCTTGAGCCTCGCTTGCTTGATATGGATCCACCTCGATCAATCGACTGTCACTTGATGATGATTTGTCGTAAGTATAGAGATGGAGTCGTGTGTCGATATCTTCTTCGTCCACTTTCTTTGTGGCTTAACCGGGGGCTTCTTTCTCTCTCCATTTTACTTTTCCTTTACTTATTTATTCCAAGCTTTGGAATTTCTTTAATACTTAGCTTTTCCTATAATAGTTTATTGTACCTGAATTCTTTGTAACTGACTATTAGTTTTTGTTAATATAAAAAGGATTTAGTACTTGATAATATTATTAATATACATTAATCTACTTCAACTAGATTGTTATATTTATGTTTCTAGTCGATCCATGTTGGCATTACTTTCTACAGAGTTTTCCAACAGAGTTCCCCATCTCTATGTATTATACTTCTTTAATCGGGCACCCATTAATTACTTTTTTAAATGCATGCCCCAACAAAGTTCGAAGTTGAACTGCACCTTTCAATCGAATATCTTCTATAACATAAGGACCAAGTCATGTTGTCTATGACTTCATGGGTTTTCCTTTGATTCAGTTATCGTATAGTAGAACTAGGTATCCATTTTTTATCTCCTTTTTTAGATGACGATCATGCCATGATTTATGTTGTTTTATTTTAACTTCTTGGTGGCGCATTGCTATTAATATCCCTTCTTATAGCTTATTCAATTGGTAAAGATGATCATGTTTGCTTCTGTCTTGGTTGAATTTGGAAACAATTGGTACCCTGTCTGAGTTGGCCCAAAATTGAAGTAGTATCACAGCTTCTTGTCCATAGCCAAGTTCAAATGGAGTCTGTCCAGTCGATCTCTTATAAGAAAATTTGTAATCCCATAAGACAGCAGGAATTTTTTCGTCCCAGTCATTCTTGTTGATGCTACAGATTTTAGTGAGTCCTTTATATAGTGTCGTATTAAATTCTTCCACCGCACCATTTCTTGGGGATGGTATGTCGTTGTTCGTCTGTGATCAATGAGAAATTTCTTGAGTATTACTTTGATCGTCTCGTTCACAAAATGTGTCCATTGGTCATTGATTAGTGTTAGTGGACATCCAAATCTTGTGATTATATTCTCATAAATAAATTTCGTTGTGACCTCTTTAGTGCATGTTTCAACTAGTCCTGCTTCCTCCCACTTAGTCACATATTCAACTGTAGTGATAATATATTTTGCGTTTGTCCTCTTTTCTCTTTGAGTAAATGGACCAACAAAGTCGATGGACCAAACCTCAAATGGTCGATTAGGATTGATCGACTGTAAATTCATCTCATTCTTCCATGGAGGTCGACCCATTCTTTGACCGCTATCACATTTCTTAACCTATTCCCGACAATATTTATGTAAAGTCGGCCACCACAGACCCGCCTGAATTATCTTTCGCATTGTCGTGTCGGCCTGAAAGTGGCCCCCAGCTAGTCATATATGTGCCTCTTTCATAATATCTTCTCTTTCATGTTCTAGAGAACATCTCCTTAATATGTCATCATGTCCCATTTTGTATAAATATTTTTTTATGATTGTGAATGGTGTTGCTTTTAAAGCTAACAATTTCTTTTTATTTGTTGAGAGATCAGTAGGAGCCTTTCCCTCCTCCAAGAAGTTTGTTATTTCTTCCAGATCTTTTGGTGTTGCTTCGACATAGAATAGATGTGCATCTAGAATATCATCATCTATGTCGGTCGGTTCCTCCCCTATCTCGAGTCAGGACAGATGGTCGGGCCTGACGTTCTTTTTTTCGGGTCATACAATTATATCAAACTCGAATTCTTGGAATAGTAATAACCAACGGTAATTTTTTCCTTGACGAACATGTTTATTGACTAAATATTTTAATGCATGATGATCTGTAAATAATGTGAATGGGTTCTCCAGTAAGTAGTGTCGCAATTTCCACAAAGCGAATATCATCGACAAGGCCTCTCTTTCTGTGGTCAAGTAATTCCTTTCTTCTTTATTCAACTTTCGATTGGCATACGCGTTTGGGTTGCCAATTGTGTCGTTGTATGGTTGCGCAAGAACCAACTCAAAAATGACACTTGAAGCATCAACATGGACATGAAACCTTCTCGACCAGTCGAGGAATTTTAGTATGGGGGCTTCGACCAGTTTCGTCTTCAAAATTTTGAATGACTCTTGGCAGTATTGCCTCCATCTAAACTCAATTTATTTTTGAAGAAGCTAATCCATTGGGAAAATGAGATATGAGTAATGGCATATAAAATTCCGGTAATACCCAATATGTCCAAGGAATATTTTAATTTTTTTATGATTTACAAGTGGCTTCAAATCGAGGATGATTTTTATTTTTTCCATGTCAAATTTTACACCATCCTTGCATACCACGTGGCCTAAGAGAATTCCAATTGGTGTGGAAAATATGCACTTCTTAATATTGAGAGACAATTGGATTTGTCTGCATCGCTCCAGCGTTAATCTGAGCCATTATATGTGGTTTTTGAATAGGTTGTATATAGTCCAATCGTCGAAGTAGACAGCCATTGTCTTGTAGATGTATTCTTGAAATGCTCTTAATACTATTCTTGAAAATATTGTTGGGGTTTTAGCCCAAATGGCATTACCCTATAAGCGAAGGAGACAAATTCAGATACAAATTTCATCTTCGGTTGATCTTATTTAGCTATAGGGACTCGATTATATCCCAAAAATCCATTTGTGAATGAGTAGCATTCATGACCTTAAACTTCATTAATTATTTCGTTGGCGAATGGAGTGGGGAACAGATTCGTTAAAGTTAATTTGTTGAGACCTCTAAAGTCTATGAAAATTATTAACTTATTAGGGTTGTGTTTCTTCAATAGAACCACCATACGACTTTCTCATTCTACTTTGTTGATTGGATATATGATGTATATTGATAACATGCCTTTGATTTCCTTCTGAACGATGGACTTGTATTTGTGAGCTAATTTCTAAGGTCATTTTTTGATTGGCTTTGCTCTCGGAATAAGTTCAATTTTCATTTCTCTCATTTCTTCTACAAGTCCTTTTAGATCTTTATAGTCTCATGCAAATACATCTTGATATTATTTGAGTAAGTCGACTATGTCGGTTGTCTCCTTCTTTGTCCAATAGTCTCCTACTCATGCCATTTTGGGTTTATCGTAATTTGATATATTGAACTCTCTTGTCTTTAATTCAGCATTCATTCACTCTAGTGGTTTTTCTTCTTCGATATGTCAATCCCCTTTTTCAATTTTAGGGAATATCGTCGGAAAGTCGGGCTGTTCAATTTCCTCATTTTCTTCCTTAGATATTTTTAATATTGATTTTACATGGTTTTGCATCACTGGGTGGTCAATTTTCCATCGAAAACTATGGCCAGTGCAGGGTGTATTTTCCATATCAATTATTCATGTTGTCGAAACAAGGTGACAAGATGATGTCGATCATTTGTCGACCGTCATCTTCCCTTTTTCCTTTTGTATAATTGGTGTCGGTTTTTCTAGGAAGCTTTTAATTTGTTGTGTTGTTTCTCTTAGATGTTCCTCCTCCAGAATAAATTCAAAGTCTTTGATAAAAAAATTCTTTAATGTCGGACCAATTGAATGTATGGCCACATGCTTCTTTGATTTTGTACCATTTATTTGGTATTTCATCTAGTGTGTCTAGAAACATGTGTGGCCATACCCTTTCATCTTTATATCTTATTATGCGCCATTCATTCTCACAATGGTGGATATGTTCGATTGGGTCGTACCCAACCTTGAAGATAGGGATGTCGGATGCTTTGGATAGTTTCTTTTCTCCAAATCATTCTACCAAGTAAGTGGATATAGTTGTCCATGTTTGTAGTCTTGGGGAATGTGTTTTCCCACCATATTTCAGCTTGGCATGTGAAGATTTTTACCAGGCTTTGAATTATGCCTTGTTCTCCAACAGATTTAGAAACTTCCTCGACATGCGTCAACGGAGAGTTTCATTCATTGTAATGTAGCGTAATTTTTATCGTGTTCTCTATCGGAATAAGTGTAGGAGTTTTTCGAAGTCTCTTTTCATACACTATAGGTACTTCTTGAATTGAGAAGCATGTTCTGGAATGTTTAATTGAGATGGCTTCAATGGTTCAACAATCTTTTGAGTGCGCTTCATAATTTTCAATCTACCAATTGTATGGAGCTAAGTCAAAATTATGTTCGACTGACAGGGGAGATTCTGTTGAGATTTCTCCTTACGCATTTGGTTCAACATAATCTCTTTTTTCATTGATTATTTGGGACAAAAATTGTGCTTCATAATCTTCCTCCAATGATTCACTCCAAGGTTTCCCTTCATTAGGGTCTATAGGAATTATTATTTTTCTTCCATTCCTTTTTAATTTGATTCAGTCATTTTCGAGGGAGATATTTTCTTTCGTTTTTCGTTCCCATGGTCTATCGACAAGTGTTGCATATGTTGGCATTCCCTCGACTAAGTAAATTAATTTGAATTTGATTGATGTCGGTATACCCATAATATAAGTTTCAATTTTTCTAAGTATACCAATAGGCTCTATTAATATTTGATCTGTGAACTTTAGGTAATTCATTGTTGGTGATAATCAAGGCCAACCCAGCCGTATCCATGTATCCCAAGTAGGATATTTACTTGTGATCCAAAGTCGACAATTGTCTGGTTAATCAATACCCTAAGAATTTCTAAGTCGACTTGTGGGTCATAATATTTATTCTTATAGGAAAGTTTTTGGACATCCTTATATGGTATTTGTTCTTCTTTATACTCTCTTAGTATATTAAGCAGATCCATCAATTGACCGACTAAATGTTTTTCTTTTAAGAGTTGTAAGAACTCTTGTACAATGTCTTTGTTTTGTCTTCCTCTATTTGGTTGGTCTTGATTAGAATTTCTAAAAAATTTAAGCGCTTCCCCCATAATTTGTTTTTCTTTGTTTGGATTTGGACATTGAATAGACTTCCCTGGTTGTCAATCTTGTAAGGGGATATTATCTTGTCCTATGCCCGATCTAGTAACAACATGTAAGTTATTTGAATTTAACACTTCTTCTTTGGAGACTATGTGTAGGAGGTTTACATTATTTTTGGTCATGATCTTAACGAGTATTATTGGACAGTCTCCCAGTGAATGATCGTCGACGCCACAAATGTTACAAAATTTCAAGTCGACCCAGTATTTTATTGGGAAGTCGGGGATAATGTGGTCATATTTCCATCAATTGTAACAGTAATTGTATTCGTCAGATACATCAACAAACCAATAATAATATGTCTGTACAGAGTAGTGTCAACCAATTGTGACGAGGTATCTACCAGGAGATTCAACTTTGTTTCCATGGGTGTGTTCATGGATTTATACTCCAACATATCAAACCTCTTTAGTCTTTCTATTGCATGCTTCCCTTGGTTAAGGAAGATCTTCTCTGGAATCTGTCAAACTACAATACCTTAGAGATAATGCATTAGGTCTTTCATCAAACTCTATAGTGAGCTTCTTCTGCAATCTGTGACGAGTTTTTCTTCATCTTGTTAAGAATACATCATCTACATATAGTAGCAACAATATAACTGGTTCATCATTCATAACCTTGAAGTAAAGGTTAGAATCATTTTTACTCTTGGTAAAGCCCAAGATCGTCAGGAAACTGTCAGCTTTGCCATACCAAGCTCTAGGAGCTTGCTTCATCTTGCAAATATGATTCTTTATATCTTCAAATTCAAATCAAATTTTCACATCACTTTGTAGCAACCTAGTAAAATTTCTCAATTGCAACTCAATCTACACAATCATGTGCTAGCTATATGTCCTCTTTGCAAAGAACTATTAGTCTCACTATCTAAGAGTATGTCCTCTCCTCTTTATGCAGTTGTTCCTTCTAGAACTGGGACTCTGCACCTGCAGTTGCTCTGAAGTTGAGAATGGTTGCTCCATTCTCACTGTGACTATTGAAATATGAAAGTAACTCCTCTACTTCATCATGGAAAAACTGCATCTAAAACTAAGAGTGGCTCAATAAATGATACTGAAGGCATATCTTCTTCTTTCATGGAGGTAACTCTATATTTTACCAACTTGGTACAATTGCTCAGCTGCAACTCAATCTGCACAATCATGTGCTAGCTCTATGTGCTCTCTACAAAGTATTATCTGTCTCACTTCCTAAGAGTATTTCCTCTCCTCTTTCTACAACTATTCCTTCTGGAACTGGGACTTTGCACCTGCAGTTTCTCTGAATTTGAGAATGGTTGCTCCATTCTCACTATGAATGCTGAAATATGAAAGTAACTCCTCTCCTTTATCACGGCAACAACTTCATTTGAAACTGAGAGTGGCTCGATAATTGATACTGAAGGTATCTCTTCTTATTTCATGGAGGTAACTCTATCTTTTATTTTAGTCATGTCTCCATGACCCAACTAATGTACTGCATAAACTGCCACTCAATTTTAAATATGGGGATTGCTCCCCCCTGCATCTCATACTATATATGAATCATGGTTGTTCTGGTTGTCTTCATGAATACTGGAACTATTTCTTCAATTACTGGAGTAAGTGTCTCATCATAGTATTCTCCCTCTTACTGGGAGAATCCTATGGACACACATTAGTATTTGTACATCTACAACATGCTTGAACTATATAGATCAATCTTGGAAGTCAATATTGACTTCTCTTCTAGTCTCGTGGAAGAATCCATATCCTAGTCTTTCTGATTGGCTTCCTTCTCCATTACTGAAACAAGGGAATCTTCCAGAATATTTCATATCTCCTAGTAGTTTATGAAGCTACGATATAGTCTTATCATGGCATCTGTCTCCCAGTACTGGGATATGTCTCTTCATCTGATCCTTTCTAAGAACAGGCTTACTCTCGATTTCTTCTAAGTCTACAAGGACTTCATCATCTCTTACAGGGTATACTTGGTGTTGAATACCAATTCTAAATATGAAAGGTTGAGTCAGACTTCAAATGAGTTATGCTTCCTGTAAATGTGGCTTCATTATCCTTTGACCAAGTCTTTTGTGAATTCTAATGTTTGGTCATATTTGGATCCTTCTTCTCCTTAAAATCAATCTCCATATGAGATACTTTGGATCTCAAAATATAGCTTCTTCTTCATCTTATTTGGTACATGAATGTATATTCTCATGTACATAGTTTGATTCATGTCTCATCTAATCTGTTGTCTTTTGTAACCTTCACTATAGCTTCCTTAAGGTTATCCCCTGTAACCTGAACCAAGGTCAACAAAAGAACAGGCAAGAATAATACCTTCTTCTTTTTTATAATAGTAATACAACAATAGCACGAATAATCGTCACAGTAACTCCTTTAGAGCTATCACTTATGACATGTCTGAAACAAATATCAAAAGTAAGAAATACAATACGAAATGAGATCAACACTCTTCTAGTGTTGTGACCAAACATTCATCCATGGTAACCTGGAGCCAATCACAAGAATTTTCTCCTAGAGGAGATGTTAGTTGTATCTGGTAAATGATTACATTAAGCATTTATCTCAATATGCTCACATGCTACCAAAACTATGGTGTTTACTTGTAATGGGGTAGTTATTAAATTTGTCATGTGCAA
>ML787214.1:98287-128229 GCA_009831015.1 Picea engelmannii | reverse complement strand
TGAGTGAGATCTCATTGATTGGGTGAAGAGTATTTCATCCAAGTATTGATGTAGAGAGAGTTGGATCACAAAGGAATGTGATTCAAAGAGATCTTGGATAGGTAGAGAAGGACTTCCATCTAGATATCTAGGCAAAGGAAAAGAGAGAGCAGTCGTACAGCAAAAAGATTGGTCATCGTGGAAAGTGTAGGTTTTCTAGTACATGTCGCATAGATAGCGTGGGTTTTGGTGTTACAATCGCACAGGACAGCGCAAGTATCAAGGTAACAGACATGTTGTTGTCATACAAGATCGTACATCAATTTTGGTAGTAGATCAACCAGTCATCTGTATATGTACTTTGTCTATTTTCTAATTGGTCCATTTTCTCAGGAATGGGAGCCCTTGTAAGCTTTGAGGATATTTGAATGATAAGCTTAATTGATGGGAATAATATCTTTGTGTATTGTGCATGAGATTTTTGGTTTCTTTATTTAGTCTTACACTGTAATTTTTAGTTGATAACCCAGTTGTTCTTTGATTCAATAAGTGATTTATTTGGAATTAACTGTCAAGTGTTGGGTTGAGGGGAAAATCAACATAAACTAGATTTGAAACCACTGCAATTAATTTAGATTTGCAGTAAATATGTCATATTATCTTTGATATAAATGTTAAAATTCTTAACAATTTTAGTTATAACTTATGTCAAATCAACAAGACACATAAGTGTTGGAAATTACCAAACCATGAAGGCAATGATAGTTGAAAATAAAATCTAAAATAAGACAATTTTGAACCATTGAAAACTATTAGAGATATAAGGCTTACTATGAAATAAATTAACTTTATGACTTTATAATATGTAATGTTCATTTTTTTTGTGTAATGCAATTTATTCCCACATTCATAAGTGGAAGTGATTTTCTTAATGAGCAACGACATATAAGGAGGTAAACTCCTTTGTAATAGGTGCACCAGTTGTTCATTGATAATATCTTATGGTGTTATTATGAGTATCTTTCTTTGATATTAGTTATGTGACTCAACCCTATCTAGTGTTTCTTCATTTAGTGATTCAGCTCATTTTGTAATATGGTATCAGAGAAGGTTGTCGTATCAAGAGTCACAAGCCTTTGAAAGTCAAGGTTTCCACTCTTACCACTTCAATACTTTGAGAACCACGAAGTGCCACAATTTGAGGGTGTTTAGCAACGAGTTCACTCAGATCCAAGTTTTTTTTTTTTTGCCACAATTTAATGTGGGATCCTTTTTAACTTTCTCAAAAAAGGAGGCAAGGGTTTTATTGCAATTACAAGGCCAATCTCTCTTAGATTTGCAGTATCTATAGTTATGGTTTGTGTAATACATACATCTGTCATTTATTATATTTTAGCAGTGAAAAAGATCAGATCTTATCATTCATGGAGATGTCATTAGAGAAGTACTCAGATTTATATTTCCATACGTGGAAAGTGAAGATTCAGATGCAATCAATAAAACAAATCTTTGGGGAATTGTCAAAGGAACGGAGGCAACACTTGCATATTTGAACAAGTTGACAGAATGGGAGAGCAGAGACGATAAGGCAAAAGCCATTATTGACCTTGCCCTCTTAGATTCAAAGCTACATCATGTATATCTAGACAAATCATCTAAGGAGATCTGGGAGAATATCAACAATCTATTGGGGGACAAGAAATGAATGTGAAATTTTCCATGAAATTACAGTTATTCAGCTTTAAGATGTTGGTTAAAGCCACCATGTCAATTCATGTCAACAATCTAAGATCTATGATCAGTCAACTTGTAGAATTAAAGGTAGTATTTGATGAGGAGGATTCCAAGGCTATTCTCCTGAACAGTTTGTCACCTAAATATAGTAGTGTTATATTTACCCTAAGTCAACAACCTTCACAAAGTCTAGATAAAATTATTGTAGCATCACTAGCACAATAAAAGAGAACCATTGAAGATGATAGCCAATCGGAACTTACATTCTATGCAAGAAATAACCACAATAGATCGGCAAAAGACATAGGAAATAGAGTGCCACTATTGCAAGAAGTTGGGTCATATAGCTTGGAATTGTAGACAACAAGTCAATGATGTTATTAAAGGAAAGGTCAAAGATAATAAAAATACACTATGTGTAGCCATGATTGAAGATCTACTGGATATTGGAAGTGGTCAAGAATCTACTAAAGAAAATGGATTTTATACATTTTAGGAAACTCATGCTTTAAACACAGGAAGGGATCAGTTAATAGCTCAAAATGGATTTTTTCCCAGTTAGTTCATAATTTCTCAGTGACTTGTCCTCTCATTCTCGGCATATATAAGTCTAGTTCAACGGTATTCAACAATTCGGGGAAAGTTGCATGTTCGCCCGGTTGCTCAATCGACTCTTTATTTTGTTGCAGGGGAGAAAATAATAATCGCATGAATTCATATGCGCCCTACAAATTTATAGGCAGGAGAGATTTGAATTAAATGTGGTTAGTTGTTACCTAGATTTGTGCGCCTCTGTTATAACTATTGGTGGTATGTTTGAATCGCATGAGGGGATGTCTAGGGTTGTGCTTAGTTGTCACGCACACAGGTCTTGTTGTGTATTAATTGTAGCGATTTACACTTGGATTTCATTCATGTCGATTCTTCCCGAAGTTATGTTAGTGGTTGTGAAACGGGCTTCTCCGTCGCGTCGAGCATTAATTTTTTTGTCAGGTTCGTTGGTCCTTTCCTGTTGCATCCAAAATGTATTGTCCTTCTTGGAGTCATAATTTTCTTGGTCATTTTTTTCTCTTGCTCGATCAACTAAGTCTCCCTTGTTGATCCACGATCGATATATGGTCAGACCAAATGCCTCTTTTGTATCGTCAGGTTTCCTCTAGTCAATTTTTCTTAGTCGATGTTCTTGATAATTACTATGTTTGTTTGTTTTATTGTAGTCCCCTCTATGATGGCTTCACTCGCTTGAGCCTCGCTTGCTTGATATGGATCCACCTCGATCAATCGACTGTCACTTGATGATGATTTGTCGTAAGTATAGAGATGGAGTCGTGTGTCGATATCTTCTTCGTCCACTTTCTTTGTGGCTTAACCGGGGGCTTCTTTCTCTCTCCATTTTACTTTTCCTTTACTTATTTATTCCAAGCTTTGGAATTTCTTTAATACTTAGCTTTTCCTATAATAGTTTATTGTACCTGAATTCTTTGTAACTGACTATTAGTTTTTGTTAATATAAAAAGGATTTAGTACTTGATAATATTATTAATATACATTAATCTACTTCAACTAGATTGTTATATTTATGTTTCTAGTCGATCCATGTTGGCATTACTTTCTACAGAGTTTTCCAACAGAGTTCCCCATCTCTATGTATTATACTTCTTTAATCGGGCACCCATTAATTACTTTTTTAAATGCATGCCCCAACAAAGTTCGAAGTTGAACTGCACCTTTCAATCGAATATCTTCT
The DNA here is from genome assembly GCA_009831015.1 of Picea engelmannii. NCBI lineage: Eukaryota > Viridiplantae > Streptophyta > Pinopsida > Pinales > Pinaceae > Picea > Picea engelmannii. The sequence continues at coordinate 124,769 of ML787214.1, read as the reverse complement.
ATAACATAAGGACCAAGTCATGTTGTCTATGACTTCATGGGTTTTCCTTTGATTCAGTTATCGTATAGTAGAACTAGGTATCCATTTTTTATCTCCTTTTTTAGATGACGATCATGCCATGATTTATGTTGTTTTATTTTAACTTCTTGGTGGCGCATTGCTATTAATATCCCTTCTTATAGCTTATTCAATTGGTAAAGATGATCATGTTTGCTTCTGTCTTGGTTGAATTTGGAAACAATTGGTACCCTGTCTGAGTTGGCCCAAAATTGAAGTAGTATCACAGCTTCTTGTCCATAGCCAAGTTCAAATGGAGTCTGTCCAGTCGATCTCTTATAAGAAAATTTGTAATCCCATAAGACAGCAGGAATTTTTTCGTCCCAGTCATTCTTGTTGATGCTACAGATTTTAGTGAGTCCTTTATATAGTGTCGTATTAAATTCTTCCACCGCACCATTTCTTGGGGATGGTATGTCGTTGTTCGTCTGTGATCAATGAGAAATTTCTTGAGTATTACTTTGATCGTCTCGTTCACAAAATGTGTCCATTGGTCATTGATTAGTGTTAGTGGACATCCAAATCTTGTGATTATATTCTCATAAATAAATTTCGTTGTGACCTCTTTAGTGCATGTTTCAACTAGTCCTGCTTCCTCCCACTTAGTCACATATTCAACTGTAGTGATAATATATTTTGCGTTTGTCCTCTTTTCTCTTTGAGTAAATGGACCAACAAAGTCGATGGACCAAACCTCAAATGGTCGATTAGGATTGATCGACTGTAAATTCATCTCATTCTTCCATGGAGGTCGACCCATTCTTTGACCGCTATCACATTTCTTAACCTATTCCCGACAATATTTATGTAAAGTCGGCCACCACAGACCCGCCTGAATTATCTTTCGCATTGTCGTGTCGGCCTGAAAGTGGCCCCCAGCTAGTCATATATGTGCCTCTTTCATAATATCTTCTCTTTCATGTTCTAGAGAACATCTCCTTAATATGTCATCATGTCCCATTTTGTATAAATATTTTTTTATGATTGTGAATGGTGTTGCTTTTAAAGCTAACAATTTCTTTTTATTTGTTGAGAGATCAGTAGGAGCCTTTCCCTCCTCCAAGAAGTTTGTTATTTCTTCCAGATCTTTTGGTGTTGCTTCGACATAGAATAGATGTGCATCTAGAATATCATCATCTATGTCGGTCGGTTCCTCCCCTATCTCGAGTCAGGACAGATGGTCGGGCCTGACGTTCTTTTTTTCGGGTCATACAATTATATCAAACTCGAATTCTTGGAATAGTAATAACCAACGGTAATTTTTTCCTTGACGAACATGTTTATTGACTAAATATTTTAATGCATGATGATCTGTAAATAATGTGAATGGGTTCTCCAGTAAGTAGTGTCGCAATTTCCACAAAGCGAATATCATCGACAAGGCCTCTCTTTCTGTGGTCAAGTAATTCCTTTCTTCTTTATTCAACTTTCGATTGGCATACGCGTTTGGGTTGCCAATTGTGTCGTTGTATGGTTGCGCAAGAACCAACTCAAAAATGACACTTGAAGCATCAACATGGACATGAAACCTTCTCGACCAGTCGAGGAATTTTAGTATGGGGGCTTCGACCAGTTTCGTCTTCAAAATTTTGAATGACTCTTGGCAGTATTGCCTCCATCTAAACTCAATTTATTTTTGAAGAAGCTAATCCATTGGGAAAATGAGATATGAGTAATGGCATATAAAATTCCGGTAATACCCAATATGTCCAAGGAATATTTTAATTTTTTTATGATTTACAAGTGGCTTCAAATCGAGGATGATTTTTATTTTTTCCATGTCAAATTTTACACCATCCTTGCATACCACGTGGCCTAAGAGAATTCCAATTGGTGTGGAAAATATGCACTTCTTAATATTGAGAGACAATTGGATTTGTCTGCATCGCTCCAGCGTTAATCTGAGCCATTATATGTGGTTTTTGAATAGGTTGTATATAGTCCAATCGTCGAAGTAGACAGCCATTGTCTTGTAGATGTATTCTTGAAATGCTCTTAATACTATTCTTGAAAATATTGTTGGGGTTTTAGCCCAAATGGCATTACCCTATAAGCGAAGGAGACAAATTCAGATACAAATTTCATCTTCGGTTGATCTTATTTAGCTATAGGGACTCGATTATATCCCAAAAATCCATTTGTGAATGAGTAGCATTCATGACCTTAAACTTCATTAATTATTTCGTTGGCGAATGGAGTGGGGAACAGATTCGTTAAAGTTAATTTGTTGAGACCTCTAAAGTCTATGAAAATTATTAACTTATTAGGGTTGTGTTTCTTCAATAGAACCACCATACGACTTTCTCATTCTACTTTGTTGATTGGATATATGATGTATATTGATAACATGCCTTTGATTTCCTTCTGAACGATGGACTTGTATTTGTGAGCTAATTTCTAAGGTCATTTTTTGATTGGCTTTGCTCTCGGAATAAGTTCAATTTTCATTTCTCTCATTTCTTCTACAAGTCCTTTTAGATCTTTATAGTCTCATGCAAATACATCTTGATATTATTTGAGTAAGTCGACTATGTCGGTTGTCTCCTTCTTTGTCCAATAGTCTCCTACTCATGCCATTTTGGGTTTATCGTAATTTGATATATTGAACTCTCTTGTCTTTAATTCAGCATTCATTCACTCTAGTGGTTTTTCTTCTTCGATATGTCAATCCCCTTTTTCAATTTTAGGGAATATCGTCGGAAAGTCGGGCTGTTCAATTTCCTCATTTTCTTCCTTAGATATTTTTAATATTGATTTTACATGGTTTTGCATCACTGGGTGGTCAATTTTCCATCGAAAACTATGGCCAGTGCAGGGTGTATTTTCCATATCAATTATTCATGTTGTCGAAACAAGGTGACAAGATGATGTCGATCATTTGTCGACCGTCATCTTCCCTTTTTCCTTTTGTATAATTGGTGTCGGTTTTTCTAGGAAGCTTTTAATTTGTTGTGTTGTTTCTCTTAGATGTTCCTCCTCCAGAATAAATTCAAAGTCTTTGATAAAAAAATTCTTTAATGTCGGACCAATTGAATGTATGGCCACATGCTTCTTTGATTTTGTACCATTTATTTGGTATTTCATCTAGTGTGTCTAGAAACATGTGTGGCCATACCCTTTCATCTTTATATCTTATTATGCGCCATTCATTCTCACAATGGTGGATATGTTCGATTGGGTCGTACCCAACCTTGAAGATAGGGATGTCGGATGCTTTGGATAGTTTCTTTTCTCCAAATCATTCTACCAAGTAAGTGGATATAGTTGTCCATGTTTGTAGTCTTGGGGAATGTGTTTTCCCACCATATTTCAGCTTGGCATGTGAAGATTTTTACCAGGCTTTGAATTATGCCTTGTTCTCCAACAGATTTAGAAACTTCCTCGACATGCGTCAACGGAGAGTTTCATTCATTGTAATGTAGCGTAATTTTTATCGTGTTCTCTATCGGAATAAGTGTAGGAGTTTTTCGAAGTCTCTTTTCATACACTATAGGTACTTCTTGAATTGAGAAGCATGTTCTGGAATGTTTAATTGAGATGGCTTCAATGGTTCAACAATCTTTTGAGTGCGCTTCATAATTTTCAATCTACCAATTGTATGGAGCTAAGTCAAAATTATGTTCGACTGACAGGGGAGATTCTGTTGAGATTTCTCCTTACGCATTTGGTTCAACATAATCTCTTTTTTCATTGATTATTTGGGACAAAAATTGTGCTTCATAATCTTCCTCCAATGATTCACTCCAAGGTTTCCCTTCATTAGGGTCTATAGGAATTATTATTTTTCTTCCATTCCTTTTTAATTTGATTCAGTCATTTTCGAGGGAGATATTTTCTTTCGTTTTTCGTTCCCATGGTCTATCGACAAGTGTTGCATATGTTGGCATTCCCTCGACTAAGTAAATTAATTTGAATTTGATTGATGTCGGTATACCCATAATATAAGTTTCAATTTTTCTAAGTATACCAATAGGCTCTATTAATATTTGATCTGTGAACTTTAGGTAATTCATTGTTGGTGATAATCAAGGCCAACCCAGCCGTATCCATGTATCCCAAGTAGGATATTTACTTGTGATCCAAAGTCGACAATTGTCTGGTTAATCAATACCCTAAGAATTTCTAAGTCGACTTGTGGGTCATAATATTTATTCTTATAGGAAAGTTTTTGGACATCCTTATATGGTATTTGTTCTTCTTTATACTCTCTTAGTATATTAAGCAGATCCATCAATTGACCGACTAAATGTTTTTCTTTTAAGAGTTGTAAGAACTCTTGTACAATGTCTTTGTTTTGTCTTCCTCTATTTGGTTGGTCTTGATTAGAATTTCTAAAAAATTTAAGCGCTTCCCCCATAATTTGTTTTTCTTTGTTTGGATTTGGACATTGAATAGACTTCCCTGGTTGTCAATCTTGTAAGGGGATATTATCTTGTCCTATGCCCGATCTAGTAACAACATGTAAGTTATTTGAATTTAACACTTCTTCTTTGGAGACTATGTGTAGGAGGTTTACATTATTTTTGGTCATGATCTTAACGAGTATTATTGGACAGTCTCCCAGTGAATGATCGTCGACGCCACAAATGTTACAAAATTTCAAGTCGACCCAGTATTTTATTGGGAAGTCGGGGATAATGTGGTCATATTTCCATCAATTGTAACAGTAATTGTATTCGTCAGATACATCAACAAACCAATAATAATATGTCTGTACAGAGTAGTGTCAACCAATTGTGACGAGGTATCTACCAGGAGATTCAACTTTGTTTCCATGGGTGTGTTCATGGATTTATACTCCAACATATCAAACCTCTTTAGTCTTTCTATTGCATGCTTCCCTTGGTTAAGGAAGATCTTCTCTGGAATCTGTCAAACTACAATACCTTAGAGATAATGCATTAGGTCTTTCATCAAACTCTATAGTGAGCTTCTTCTGCAATCTGTGACGAGTTTTTCTTCATCTTGTTAAGAATACATCATCTACATATAGTAGCAACAATATAACTGGTTCATCATTCATAACCTTGAAGTAAAGGTTAGAATCATTTTTACTCTTGGTAAAGCCCAAGATCGTCAGGAAACTGTCAGCTTTGCCATACCAAGCTCTAGGAGCTTGCTTCATCTTGCAAATATGATTCTTTATATCTTCAAATTCAAATCAAATTTTCACATCACTTTGTAGCAACCTAGTAAAATTTCTCAATTGCAACTCAATCTACACAATCATGTGCTAGCTATATGTCCTCTTTGCAAAGAACTATTAGTCTCACTATCTAAGAGTATGTCCTCTCCTCTTTATGCAGTTGTTCCTTCTAGAACTGGGACTCTGCACCTGCAGTTGCTCTGAAGTTGAGAATGGTTGCTCCATTCTCACTGTGACTATTGAAATATGAAAGTAACTCCTCTACTTCATCATGGAAAAACTGCATCTAAAACTAAGAGTGGCTCAATAAATGATACTGAAGGCATATCTTCTTCTTTCATGGAGGTAACTCTATATTTTACCAACTTGGTACAATTGCTCAGCTGCAACTCAATCTGCACAATCATGTGCTAGCTCTATGTGCTCTCTACAAAGTATTATCTGTCTCACTTCCTAAGAGTATTTCCTCTCCTCTTTCTACAACTATTCCTTCTGGAACTGGGACTTTGCACCTGCAGTTTCTCTGAATTTGAGAATGGTTGCTCCATTCTCACTATGAATGCTGAAATATGAAAGTAACTCCTCTCCTTTATCACGGCAACAACTTCATTTGAAACTGAGAGTGGCTCGATAATTGATACTGAAGGTATCTCTTCTTATTTCATGGAGGTAACTCTATCTTTTATTTTAGTCATGTCTCCATGACCCAACTAATGTACTGCATAAACTGCCACTCAATTTTAAATATGGGGATTGCTCCCCCCTGCATCTCATACTATATATGAATCATGGTTGTTCTGGTTGTCTTCATGAATACTGGAACTATTTCTTCAATTACTGGAGTAAGTGTCTCATCATAGTATTCTCCCTCTTACTGGGAGAATCCTATGGACACACATTAGTATTTGTACATCTACAACATGCTTGAACTATATAGATCAATCTTGGAAGTCAATATTGACTTCTCTTCTAGTCTCGTGGAAGAATCCATATCCTAGTCTTTCTGATTGGCTTCCTTCTCCATTACTGAAACAAGGGAATCTTCCAGAATATTTCATATCTCCTAGTAGTTTATGAAGCTACGATATAGTCTTATCATGGCATCTGTCTCCCAGTACTGGGATATGTCTCTTCATCTGATCCTTTCTAAGAACAGGCTTACTCTCGATTTCTTCTAAGTCTACAAGGACTTCATCATCTCTTACAGGGTATACTTGGTGTTGAATACCAATTCTAAATATGAAAGGTTGAGTCAGACTTCAAATGAGTTATGCTTCCTGTAAATGTGGCTTCATTATCCTTTGACCAAGTCTTTTGTGAATTCTAATGTTTGGTCATATTTGGATCCTTCTTCTCCTTAAAATCAATCTCCATATGAGATACTTTGGATCTCAAAATATAGCTTCTTCTTCATCTTATTTGGTACATGAATGTATATTCTCATGTACATAGTTTGATTCATGTCTCATCTAATCTGTTGTCTTTTGTAACCTTCACTATAGCTTCCTTAAGGTTATCCCCTGTAACCTGAACCAAGGTCAACAAAAGAACAGGCAAGAATAATACCTTCTTCTTTTTTATAATAGTAATACAACAATAGCACGAATAATCGTCACAGTAACTCCTTTAGAGCTATCACTTATGACATGTCTGAAACAAATATCAAAAGTAAGAAATACAATACGAAATGAGATCAACACTCTTCTAGTGTTGTGACCAAACATTCATCCATGGTAACCTGGAGCCAATCACAAGAATTTTCTCCTAGAGGAGATGTTAGTTGTATCTGGTAAATGATTACATTAAGCATTTATCTCAATATGCTCACATGCTACCAAAACTATGGTGTTTACTTGTAATGGGGTAGTTATTAAATTTGTCATGTGCAACTTTGAATCTTATCAACTTAATTAATCAAACCTGGAACCTGGAGACTTGTCCTCAAGAATGAGTGTGTTGTTTTTCTTCCAAGTCTCCTTCACTCAATATGACAAGTGCTTTCTTCAACTTGTCTTATGTACTAAGACAACATGCTATCTTGACAGAAAGTTGGGTTAGAGAATAAACTATATGATCTCAACTTTAATCCATCTAATACCTTGACTTTAATTTTGACCAAAGGTTAGTATGATGGTCATAGCTTCAACATGCAACCTAGATCAAAATAATGTCATAACAAATAGATGCATATCAGAATAATCAAACATGGGTTGCATTATTCCTTTGAATGTGTTGGATCTTGAGATCCTTCTGGATCTATGGAAAGAGATCCCTTATCCTACAAATACTCTTTAAATCTTAACAGTTTAAACATATGTGAGTACATACCTCTAATAGCATTTGCAAATAGTGGAATCATCTGCTAGCAGCGGTAATAATTACCAACCCTTTTTAAAACTTCAAGGGTGACTGCAACTGCTACTGCAGCTGATACTGCAGTTGATACTTCAACTGATACTTAAGTTGATACTTCAACTGCAATTGATACTGCAACTGCAACTTAGGGTTTTATAAGGAAACCCTAATTTTTCAAACTTCAAATTTTGAAATTCTGACCTAGGGACTAGATGCACTAAGCTGAGGCGAGTAAGCTGGTGCACTCAAATTTCTGAAAATCCAAATTTTACCCCTTGAAACTGATCTTGCAGAAATCTGGACTGGTACTTCTGGTACTGGTTCTGGTTTCCTAGTTTTCTGTTACTTCTAGTTTTCTGGTTTTCTGGTACTTTTGGTTTTCTAGTTTTCTGGTACCAGTCAAAACTAGGGTTTGACTTTCCAAAGTATCTGACCATTGAAAAGGTGCGCTCAAGGTGCCAAAGAGTTCCCTAGGCTAGGGTGCACTTTTCTAGATGGTTTTTAGGATGATATTCCTCTCCAACAAAAATCCCTAATTTTCTTGTACGACAACAATGATGTTTTTTATTATCCAGTGAAAGGTGTTTTCTTCATCTTAGCTCTGGCACCATGTTACGTTTTGAGATATTATTAGGTTTCTTTTCAATTTACTAGAGAACAATAGCATAGGTAGGATCAATGAGAGAAACAAAATCACCAGATACACAGCATTTATCCTGGGAAACCCTCATGGGGGAGAAAACCCAGCAAAAAATTCCTTAATATAGATAGGCAATACAATGCCAAGAGAATAAGCCAAAACACTAGAGAATATCCAACACTGAGCAATGTGCCTCTCTCTTCCTTCTTATCCCAACTGCAGCTACCAAACTTGCACACTTGATGAGTGAATGAGTGAGTGTGATAATGAGGCGTTGGCTTCCTTTATTTATATTGGCTGGTAGGTGCTAGAAAGGTGTCTCTTCACTAGGTAGGATCGACTTGTCTTCTTAGTGGTTAAAACCACTTTAATTATGCCTAGGGGGCGAATTCTTAATTTGCATAATACAATTAAGGTTTGATCAATTACAATGTCCAACATGATTAATCCACAAAAGGGGATTTCATATATAAATAAATGACTCAAATAATAATAATAAGTAGAATACTCTTTGCAGTTGCAATATTTCAACAGTGCATTTAGTCGGCACTCAGATGTTTTGTGGCTATGTATTTCACAAATATGCCACCACTTGGTATTTTTCAAGTTGTGCGGAAAATCTTGTACAGTATGGTCGGTCAAAGTTTCACATATGTTAAAATATGTTTCTGCTTGCACTCTTCATGCATTTGTTTATCCTAGTACTTGATCGTTGAGACTACAAGTATCTTTCGTATGACCATCTTCGCAGCATGTGGTACAACACACCTCGCTTCTTCTTGAGGATAGATTTTTAATGGTATGTTGTAGATGTTCTATTTTTTCTTCTAGCATTTTTGTTGACGAGAAAGTCGATGGGCCATCATCGTCTGACTCAACACGTTGTGCTTTATGTAATGCATCTTCACACGAGGCTATCTCATAGAGTTGTAATGGTGTTATAATTAGTTGTAGAAATCTATCTACGTACCATTGTACTAGTATACTTTGATCGATTGTTGATAGGATTTGGCTAAGTAGATCTTTGAATCTTTTGTCGTATTTGTGTACCGACTCGCCTGGTCGTTGCTTTATTTCTTTCATTTTTTGTGCAGCCAAGTGTGTAACATATTGGACCTTGAAAAATGATAAAAAAAAATTCTTTATTTTTTATTTTGACTAGTTTTGGTTTTCTATGAAATTCATGAACCATGTTAGTGCACGGTGTTGAAGAGCGGCACTGAATTGTGCTATCTTCTTATCTTTATCTAAGATGTATGTTTCATCCCATAAATTTTCTCATACAAACCAATGTCTTCTTGGATCCTCGTCTCCTTCATAAAGAGGAATATTATTGAGTCCCATGGATACTTTTTTAAGAACACTAGATTTTTGTGATCCTCGACTTATCACACTTTTCAACTGGGATGTCGGATTCTTGGTTGTTCTTCTGTCAACATGTCTGTCAGTCAATCTTATGATGGATTGTATTCGAGGAGTAATTGCTTCTTGCTTTCTCTACAAGTTACTTCTTCAATTTGACAACTTTGGTCTTTATATTTGACGATAGGTCGTTCTATCGGACGTGTCAATTCACAATTGTAATCTATTAGATTTTGTTCTCTTGATATAAGATTTGGCAGGGGGGGTTGTTATAGCAAGATTTGTCTCACCCCATGAAATCTTGCACAGAAGGCCTTTTTTCCATTTCCCTACACAGACTTGAAGTCCCTTTTTGCAAATCCCAGAGCTAAAAATATAATTTTTCCACATATATGCACCTTGCCTACTATACAGCATGTGTATACGTAGGTTGCACCACTACATCCCGCATACATCGAGAAATGTGCCCAAAATTTAAAAATGGTGTCGGGTTTCCATGTCACGTCATGAGATCAATGATCCTTGGCCTTCCATATACTGGAAACGTTTCGACTCGGCCCTTCAGTTCCACTTGAAGGCTATAAATGGGCCAAATCCAAGCTATGGAAAAGAGGAGAAAGAATTCAACTTTGAGAGAAAAGTTACTTTGGAGGAATTATTCATTTCACATTGAGTCAGCATCCCTTTATCCTTTAAGTCTAAACACATTGTTCAGCGCCCAAGATCTTCCCTTACTGATTGATAACTTCATTATCTCTCTTACATGAGCTTGCCTTTAGTGGAGGATTGAAGTGGTGGAGGCCCAGCTAGAAGGAACTTAGTTTATCGGTTCTGAACCGTGCCGACATGGAATTATGTAACTCATTCACTTATGTTGATTATATATTAATATAAATACCATTTTCTCGTCCAATTAATATCTTACAAATATTTGAATTATTATTCCATGGGTGTATTTGTTATGAATGTTGTTGGATTATGTTATTGAATGTGCTAACATCATATATTATCACCATATTCTTATGTTGCTTGGTTGCTGAGGACTAGTTGCAAGTATTTTTTTTGGGTCAAGTGCTCAACGGTGGATTTCATCGAATGTCTGGACAAGGTAGGCCTTTTATCTTGTCTTTCTAGAATATTTGTCTATATAGCATACTTGAATTAGAGTTGATTTCTACAGTCATTTCCACCTGTTGTTCTTTACCCCTAACCATAGAGAGATTTTCCTCGTAACAGGGGCAGGTCTATGAGATCCTTGATGTGAATGAAAATTGTATCGACTTTGTTTATTTCTGGCTCGACAATTAGTGTGTCGCATAAATTACCATGCTCGTCAGTTCTATACCATAATCTTGCAAATTTTTCGTCGATCTGAAGTCTTTGTTGAAGGAATTCCCAAATTCAAGGGTTGGTTGCTTGAATAGGAGGAGAGTGTATCATTGGTCCTGACTCTTCGTAATCCATGTTTTCAACTTGCTTTTCCAGTTGATGGGAGTCGATGCTAGCCTCTATCAATTGTGCTTCGTTACTTCTTTCGAGGATTGTCGTGATTGTTGTTATTTCCAGCTCTGTTCAATTTATTTCAAACTCGGACTACTCACGCACTCTATTAGGTTGATCTTCTCTGACCATTTTTATATTCAACTTTCTTTTGGTCCACAGGTTACAAATCTCCTCTCTTTTCTTTTGTCTCTTGTCTTGCTCTAATTTTTGGATGTCAGACGTTTGTTTGTAAATTTGATTCCCTCTCGAAGACATTTATGCTTCAGTCGATCAAACGTTGGTATGTTTTTTTCTTATGGCATCTCACAGATTATCCAACCCTCGAACTTCGCCTCGACTTACTCGGAGTCGATCAATATGGCCATGTTTATTTGATCAAGAAGTAGTCCCACACTTATTTTGTATCTTTCAACCTTGCTTCTAGGAATTCGTCCCACTTTTCGTCTCTCTTCCTAGTGACTATTTTGTGGTGGTGTACCAAGTCGAGGTCAAAATTCAACAATGTCACCTATGCCTTTGTCGAGAAAAAATTTATGAAGCAATCTGGGAATGGTGCACAAAAATCTGTCGTGTAGCTCCGTGTAGAATTTGTCTTTTATTGTATCGAGGAATGTTAAATTCTCAATAGCCTGTTTTGTTATGTAATATTCAACGATTATTTCAACCCACTCATGCATATTTGTTCAACCGTCGTCTATAAGCTTGAGGGTTAATTTTTCATCATGAATCAATTTATGCATTACCAAATTTGTTGATGTACTCAAACAAGGATTCTGGGATATCTTCTAGAAATATTTTGTGAATCTCCGAGGAAAATCGTGATTGTGCTTCTACTAGTGTTAGGTTGTTTCTTCTTGCATAATTCTTAATGTAATTTTTTATTTTTCACTCCCACCATTCCCGTATTTCTTGTAAAATTGTCATCTATGTGAACATCTACATGTTGAGGTTCAAAACTACCGACAACAAAACCAATGTTGTAATCTAGGGAAAAGTAGGGGAGTGTTACCAGTGGTTTAGTACATAAGAAAGCATAGATTCACATATACCTACATATATACAGAGACATACACAAAGTAGTGGAATCCCAGAGAACATCCTTTATTAGATATATCAATCAATATAACACAATGGATCTATTTATACCTACATATTTCGTTACCAGACAGTTGTAACTACTTAACTGCATGGGTCATTCAGTTAACAAGCTCTCCACTAACTTATGCTTTCGACTTCAATAGTCGACCAACTAACTCTTAGTCGATTGTCGAGTCTAGTCGATAGAGTCGACTAGCCCCTACAACAATCCCTCATTAGTTGGAGAGACATGCATGTGTATTGCAATCTACTAGTGAGGTTATGCAACATGCATGTGGATTGTTGTCCAGTAATTGATTTCAAAATATTCATGATTCGAGAGTTCGAGGAGGTGGAATCCGAGAACTCAGGAATTCAACTCAGCATCTACACCTTTACAAGGGTTATGAGGCATCTTGATGGAGCTCAAACTGGTCCATGAATTGTGTTTAAAGAAGAAGCTTCTAAATGATGTTATTGATGTTTAATGTTGATTTATGTTTTTTACATTCAGTATATGTATTTGATGTCAACATTGTATGTCTTATGAGGTATTAGAGATATAAGGCTTACTATGTAATAAAGTCACTTTATGACTTTAGAATATGTTAATGTCCATTTTTGTGTAAAGCAATTTATCCCACATTCATAAGTGGAAATGATTTTCGTAATGAACAATGACATATAAGGAGGTAAACTCCTTTGTAATAGGTGCACTAGTTATTCATTCATAATATCATATGGTGTTAATGTGAGTATCTTTATTTGACCTTAGTTATGTGACTCAACCCTATCTAGGGTTTCCTCATTTAGTCATCTAGCTCATTTTGAACAAAGGGTTTCTTAGGCTTTCAAATCAGGATTGTACCTTTGTGACTTGCAACCAATCAATTTAAAGCTCACTGTGAAATTTTATGTAGCAACAGTTTTGTTGCGGAAGTGTATTTTCATCATAAATTTTAAACCGTGCGCCCGTTTTCCACAAAATATTTAGGGAAGATGCATCAAGGTAAGATGAACAAGCCTACTTAATTTCAAGTAAAAACACTTCACGATTTTTGAGAAACGAGCCATCATCACCTACAACCATTTTGGGTTTTTCTCGAAAAATGTGAACTGGATTTTGCCCAAATTTTTTGTGGAGAAGAATAATAATGATAATAACTTTCTGACAAAAAATCAACCCAACCTAGTTCACCATTTGGGAAAAAGGAGAAATTAGCAGTTCGTTGCGAAATTGTAGAAAACAAAGATTTTGCAGCAAATTTCTCAGTTCATTGCGAAATGGTATAGTCAACACAAATCAAGGTTATTCGAATGCCAACTAGAATGAAATGTGCCAAACCACCATGAAGACTCGAATAATTATTTATTTTTCCCTCAGATAATGTAATTTGTTGATATTTGTATGTATAAATTAGTCAAGAAACAAAACCCTAAAATCTAGGAATTGGCTCTGATTAGTTATTAATATGTTGTAACTCCTTATAAAATTGGAAAACCTAAATATTTTGACCCTCTTGAGCTAGAATGTGATTTAATCCTATATATGATGAAAGAAAAGAGGGTGAAGGTGGTTCGAATTGGGTTGAAGAGAAAATATTTCTTGTGCATGTAATATTTTCTGAGTTTACTAAAATTATCAATGCAGAAGTACAAAATTTTCTTATCAGAGATTCATGTGGCAATGCTTCTTGGTATGTGTTCTTTCTTGTGAATGTTTACCTTTTTCTTCATACACCACTTTAAATGAAAATATTCAATATTTAATTGAAAGAGATGATTCAAAATTCACCTATGTGCTCTGAGTTGCAACTATTAAATATTCCACCCTTTTTCTTCTAAAATTGCATTGGAATTCATCCACGTTAGATGCTCTAATGTAATGGCTTGTTCTTTCTCTTATTTTATACCATACTAAAATGAAATCATTAACCAAGAAAGTGTTGTCTACCTTGCCTATGTTTCCTAGATTGTTCTAGCATCAATCAATGATAATCATTATTGAGAATCATCCTTTGACTCCATGCCCAATGGTCCATCTCTCAACCATATCAACCAGATATTTAGAATCTTGTCGTATTCACTTAAGATCTAGCCATTGTTCCTAAACAATAACCAGCCTTTTCTATGGCTGAGTTATAAGGGAGAGCCATCTCTGGGTTGGAAGGGCTGGCTTCCAATCTACAAGTTGGTTTGTGGTTACCTCTGGGTTTTCCCTCCACATCCAAGGAAAATTATAGAGTGATAACACTACCTACTCATGTGCCTCTGTTGTGCCTCTTATAATGTCTAGGTAATCCATGTCATCTTTCTAGACATTGGAGTAGAAGGTGAGGGCATATTCATCCCTAATGTCACCTCGTCCACCCCTAAATCTAACTCATCTTGAGTCTCTGAATCAGTGACTGGAAGAGGAACTTCCTATCTTCCTTCAATCTCTAAAGGAGAATCTTGTGCACTAGAATACCTTATGTCCTTATCAAACTTCACATCTCTACTCACCACAATATTCCCCTACATTCAAACATCAATCTTGTAAGCTATAAAAATGTCATTGTATCCAATGACACAAGATGTCATTGTGGCATCTCGAATCTCCAAAAACGTTGACCACCTATGAATCTGAAGAACATAGCTTTGGGTCATTGTAAACCTACCAAACTCCATCATCCCTCAAGTCAATATCATGGGCCAAAACTATCATGATTTTTTTATCACGAGTATCTTGCCCATGCACCTCAAAACCTCTGACAACTAATGCATCAAACTCAACCAGGTTAACTCCCTCTTTCTGAGAGAAACCTTAAGCAAGAGAATTATCAAGGTAAACTCCCTCTACCTAATAAAATCTGACAACTCTACCCTTGTACTCTACAACACTGCCATCAGCGACAAGCCTAGAATCAATCACTAACTTCCCCTCTAGTCTTAGTACAATATCCTAAACATCATTCTACTAGATAGAGTTATAATCTTTAGTAATGACCTCTTTCCACTTTTTCTTCTCATAGGCCTCCTCAAAACTAAAAGTCTCTTCCAACTTCACTGGAATGCACAAGTGTCATAGGTTAGATAACAACATGTAAAGGTCATCCTCTCATACAACTTTAACAAAAGTCTTCATACTAACTAGACTACAATCAATAATAGTGCAATTTCATCCTTCAAATGCAACTCTCCATTAATGATTCGCCATATAATACATTAAAATAAGATTTTACTTGAACCCAAGAATAAATAAAACATCACTCCACTCAAGAACATCCCCTGATGGCATCCAAAAG
The DNA here is from genome assembly GCA_009831015.1 of Picea engelmannii. Lineage (NCBI taxonomy): Eukaryota > Viridiplantae > Streptophyta > Pinopsida > Pinales > Pinaceae > Picea > Picea engelmannii. The sequence goes on along the minus strand of ML787214.1, from coordinate 109,342 downwards.
AAAATCGAACCCACTCCTCTCACAAGATAAATAGTTTCATCACCCAACTCCACACTCATGCCTCCCTCTTTTGCCTAAATCCTATTGAATAATGTCATATCATAAGTCATATGTGTTGATGCCCCACCATCGACATACCATCCAACACTTGAAACAATGTTAGAAAATAAAAAAGAGAACATGGAGAAGGCGATCTCAAACTAAGAACAAGAGAACGATACATCTTGCAGCTTGTTTTCCCTTCCCTTTCTTCTTCTTTGGACATCAATTGGCATAATGTCCCATCTAGTGACATCAAAAACACATCACCTTACTCAAGTCCTCCTTCCTTGTCCCTAATCTTTCCTTCTTCTTGTACCCTTTCTTGTTACCCTTCTTTGTCCTCATGAAAAAAGCAATCTCTTATGCTTCCTCTTGTTGTGTTGATCAACATTGTAGCATGATCTCTTCCTACACAAGGTCACCCTAGAGCTTCATAAAAGATAACAACGTTTCACGAGCATAAACACCCTAAACAAAGGCTTCCAAGATGGTAAAATTTCATTCAATGCAATGGACACCTAGTCCTTTTCTTCCACCTTCATCCCAATGGCACTCAATTGGTCTTTCAACTATGTGATCTTGGCCATGTAACTCACCATATTATCTATCTTTCTCGTGCATATTGTTGAAAGCATGTTTCACAAGATCATATGTTAACAAAAACAAGAACTTTGAAATAAAACAATCAAAGCTTCAAACATCTCCTTACCAATCATCTAGTCTACAATGTGAATGACGAAATGATCCTACACATAATCAAGAATGATTATATTTTCCTTAACCTCCTCCTTGTTATGATAGGCCAACTTCGGATTGGCGGGTGTTGCAATCTCTTTCTCAACATGCTCCAAAATCTTGACTTCCTCCACAATCTTATGTAGCCTAAGCTTCCAAGGGATGAAATTTGAAGCTCCATGTAACCTGTCACACTATCTATGTCCAATAGTAGACATCTTTGCAAGATCTGAATCCACTTTGAAGCAAAGGTCAACAATAATGAAGTAGAACAAGCCCTTCTAAAGCTCAAATGGTTCTCCCAGGCATCATAAGGTTTATCACCAAAACAACCTATACAAGGTCAACATACAATTTTCAAGTACAATGCAATGGAAATACCAATTCCCTCTTCACAAAAATGGCAATTTCAGTAAGAAATCTCCAATACCATGTAAAAATTTCATGAATTGAGATTTCTTTTGCAAATTCAGAAATTTCACCTCTTAGAGGTTCCACAGATATAATCCATGTGAATTATTAGTATTTTATCGTTGAACTGAAATATAAAATACACTAGCACACAACGGCCAATATTTCACTTTACATCAATCCCAATACACTAAGCAATCGAAGAGATAAGATACCAACTATAAGCCAACAAGTTTTAGTGCTTTAAGGCAATATTTTCATGCATAACCCAAATCTGAAATCACTGCAATTAATGCATAGTTACATCAATAAATCTGGCATATTATCTTGAATATAAATATTGAATCCATTAACAATTTTTGTTAACTTTTATAGCTCGGGACGTACTCCGCATGTTTTGTCTTGAATGTAGAAGCGACCTTGTATTTACACTACTAGGCACTTGACTTTGTAATGGGTTTTTATAAAGTTGTAATAAAGTGGTTCTTTTATTAAAGTGACTTTTTATTAAGTGTACCTTCTAATATTAAAGTGACTTTATTTCATAAAGTGCACTTATGTTATAAAGTGAATTTGTGTTTTAATATATTAAGTGATTTATTTTTGAGGGAATGAATCATGTCCCTTGATCATGTAAAGGCAAGATTAGATCTTGGCCATTGGATTTAGGGATGGGGAAGGTGAAAATACACTTGGAAGGTGAAAGGTCACTTTCAAATTATAAGAGAATGCCTAGGGTAGAGTGCAAGACAAATGAAGAAGAGATTGAGAGATTTCCGAGAGAACTTTGAGAAGGAGAGGAAAGGGAAGCAAGTTGGGCGCATTTCCCAAGAGACCTTGGGCACATTTCCCAAGGAAAATTTATGCGTGAGTGTGTTGTAATTTATTGTTGTCATAGGAGGTCATACTGTAGGGATTTGTACAGTCCGTACAGCAAGAAGAGGGCACGAAAATTGAGGCAGATTGTGCGCATGAATTTCGAGGTTGTTTGGAGTGTTTCTTGCTACAACAGGGTCGTACTAGAGCAAAACGTACATCTGCTATTTGGCACAGTTTTCAAGGTGTTGGAAACTGCAGGGCCATAAAACAGTACAGATTTGGCATGGATCTCTACACAGAAATTTGGAGGGATTGTTGGGTGTTGTAAGAGGTATTATCTTGCTGGAAAATGTAATCTTGATGTCGATATAACTTTCCCGAAGCTAATAAAATCTCTCTCTCTTTGGGTTTCCCCACATTAGAGTTTTCCCTGGCTAGTTGCCTAAATTTATGAGTTTTACATGGATTTGTGATTGTTCTTCACTGTTATTTTTCCACTGCAAAAGTTCTTAGCAATGTGTATTTTTTCTTATGGTATTTTGTGAATGTGGGTTTATACATTTTAGAGTTCATTTAAGACAGCTATCTCTAGGTTGTTAAGTGTATGACAAAATTTTTATACATTGATTTTGTCATTAATTTTCTACATGGTATCAGAGCTTGGGCTCTGAGTTACAGTGAGTAGTGTTATTTTGAAAGATTTGAAGGGGGGAATCTATTGGTTGTTTTTCTTTGAACAGTTGACAAGGAAATGGTTGTATGCATTAGATATGAGGACCGGTTGGATGGGATTTCCAACTATTTGCAATGGAAAGTCAAGATGACAGTTATTCTTAGAGAGAACAAAATTTGGAGCTTTGTCTGCATCGTAGTTGTTGTTCCCACAACAGACCCCATAGCTTTGTATTTACATGAGGTAAAGGAGGCCAAATATAAGAGGCTTATTCTCGATGGGGTGAAGGACCACCTTATCCCACACTTGAGAAGAAGATAGCCAAAGAGATGTGGGATGAACTGAAAAACTTGTACGAGATGAAGAATGAAAACTGGAAGATGGCCTTGAAGGTTAAATTGCATGATACTAAGATGGGTAAGGGTGAGAGTATAGCTTCTCATCTTACCCAGGTATCTCAAGTGAAAGATGAGTTGGTTGCAATTGGGGAGGTCATTTTTTATTCAGAGTTGGTGAGGATAGCCTTGAAAGGTTTCACCAAGGAATGGGAAGTCTTCATGAAGTGTGTGGTGGGTCGTGAGCATCTTCCATATTGAAGCAGACTATGGGACGATTTCACTCAGGAGGATATCTAGGAAGGATCTAAAAGCAGTGGACAGAAGGGAGATGAAGTTGGTGGAGAGAATGTTGCCCTTGTAAAAAAGGACAAGGGGAAGAAGAAAGGAAATTCTGGGAGGGACTTGAGTAAAGTCAGATGTTATTGTTGTAACCAGTTGGGGCACCTTGCTTCTCAGTGTCCTGAGAAGAATATGAAGAAGAGGAAGGAACAGGAGGGCTTAATACAATTGCTACAATAGCTATGGAGGACTTTTGATATGGGCCTTTATTTGGTCACTCTAGTATCCAGTGTCAGTAGTGTTGGATTTGTAGGTGATAGCAGGTGGATTGTTGACAGTGGAGCCTCTTGTCACATGACATGAATATGGCGTGTATTCCTTATTATCACAGAGACGGCTCCTGACCGAATGGTGGTAAGTGAAGGAGGTATGGCATGATTTGTGTGTGGAGTTGGAAGGGTTAGATTCCAACTCGAGCATGGAGGACTCCTGGAGGTTGATGGAGTTTTGTCTGTTCTAAGGTTGAGGGTTAACTTGTTCTCAGTCTCGGCCTTGGAAGATGTGGGATATTGTACATTATTCAAGAAGGGACATGTATTTATTTATAGGGAGGGAGTGGATCTGGTTGAACCACAATTGATTGGTTGTAATGCTTCCTCGGTCGTCATCCATCCCAATGGCCAAGCAGACGCTACTGTGCGGAATAACAATCTCATACTTATTTAATAACATGCATTTTAATCAAATTAAAACACATTCAAACTAAGAGTAGGCACAAGAATTACTGCTAACATAAATATTCCCTTTCATTAACAATAATTCATCTGCACAACAGAATGTATGATAATATATAAGCATCAGAGGCATGCAACACATAACATTTAACATAAGATGATACTTATTTTTGAAATTGTGGTAATTCCACCAACCACATGCAGGCCTTCCACGAACCTCCCATCCTTATACCACGCTTCTCATCAAGCTCAGTAGTGGGTCACCCCCGAGCTGGGACTAAGCTCCACCCCAAGGCAAGGAATCCTAGGCTAGGCTGAGGTTACAGGGAAAACTGCACAGAATGACTGGAAGGATTCTTCCCAGGATTCCTTCTTACGCCCACTACTCACGGACTCTCATTCCCCACATGCATGTTCCGCCCGGGAGTATACACCTTCACAAGCACAGTCCATCGGTGCTACACCTCCCTCTCTGGGTCTTGGAAACAGGCCGGATCAGGAAGTCTCAGAGCCCGAAGCTGGTGCTGGACACTCTCTAGAAGAAACCACTTCCCAGCAAACTCTCTCACCTGGAGAGAGTTGCTCACAGGCCTGACAACCTACCTCTTCCAACAACAATCACCTCCCTCACCTAGAGAGAAGTTACACACAGGCTCAGCACGGACTTACATTGGCTAGTAAGCTATGCGCAGTCCAGCACTGCGTGGCCACAATAGTCAACTGGGAAAACAGACACGGGTTTCCAAAATAGGCTCCGTAATCACGGGATAGACTCAGAGTTTTGGTTTCGGGATTGCACCAAGTGTACAGAGATCCCACGCACAGGCTCAAACTTTTCAGACAGAGGATGTATCAGCTATCTCAGAAATCAGCACAGGATTTTCAGCTTTCAGGGATGCACCAGGGTATTCTTGCAGAGGTCAGACGGTTCACGTTCAGACGGTCAGGTAGAATGGAGGAGGAACCTACGCAGTAGTCGACGAGAATGGAAGCGGAACCCCCAACATGGTTCATTTCCACAATTTTAACTGCATGCGCTTGGGTTGACAGTTGTGACCCATGAAACTGCATGTGTTCCATCAGCATGTGTTCCTCCCTACTGGGAAGTCACTTGTCATTCCAAAAGAACTTAGGATAAAACATATATTTCACATGGTCTTTTTGGAATAATATTAAAATATTATTCCCAAGGACTTAATCCCCTAGCCTCAACACTTAGTCCCTCTTCCCACTTTCCAGCCCCTAATCCCTTACCCACTCTGTGGAAGCTTAGTCCCACATCATTCATTCATCGTAGTCGGTCTGCACATGGCGGTGTTTATATTTTTATTAATAATGTGCATAGATACATGTACAAAATTAGGCTCTTGGCCTTCAACACTTAGGCTCTCTGGCCTAATAATCACATAAGCCCACCAGCTTATATTAACTTGGCTCACCAGCCTATAAAAACATAATTACAATTCATTTCATAAACATGATTTACAACAGGCCTCGGCCTTGGGGACATTATAATCCCCCTCCCCTTATTTATGCACTGTCCTCAGTGCAACTTTACACTGCATCTGCAAGCTTTTTCAAAAAAATTCAAAAAGATGTGGGTACTCTGCCCGCATAACATCTTCATGCTCCCATGTCACGTCCTCAGGACCGTACCAGGTCCACTAGACCTTTACAAGCTCTATGGCTCGATTCTGGAACTATTTGTTTTTCCTGTCCAATATGCGCACAAGATGCACTTGTAGGACACCTTCTGGTTCCACCCGAATCACATTCCAATCGATAACATGATTAGCATCAGGTATACATTTCTTAAGCAATGAAACATGAAACACATTATGTATAGTCATAGATGCAGGTAATGCAAGCATGTATGCAACTGGCCCAATCCTTTCCAGGATTTCAAGTGGCCCACAAAATATGGCTGCCAACTTGGCGCAACTTCCCAGCTTCAGGTAACTCCTGTTAGTTTTCACTTTCAGGAAAACATGATCACCCACTTTGAATTCTCTGTGGTTTATATTCGTATCAGCATAACTTTTCTGCATGTCCTAGGAAGCTTTCAAATTCTGCTTAATTTTTATCATTTGGTCCTCCATCTCCTTGAGAAAATCTGGCCCAACTACTACTCTATCAACTGGATTATCCCAGCTCACTGGAGTGTTGCACTTTCTTCCATAAAGTGTTTCAAATGGGCTCATCTTCAACGATGCATGATACCCATTATTGTAGGCGAATTCTACAAAGTGCAGGTAGTCTTCCCATCTTGATGGTTTTTCCATCACATACATTCTCAGCGTGTCTTCTATTACTCTGTTCACCCTCTCTGTCTATCCATCAGACTCAGGATGATACGATGTACTAAAGTTCAGATTCGTTATGAATCCTTTGAACAGTCATTTCCAGAAATTTGAGGTGAACTTCGGGTCCCTATCAGACACAATTGTTTTAGGAATTCTGTGCAAGCGTGCCACTTCTCTCAGGAAAATATCAGCAACATCTACTACCTTGTGAGTAGTTTTCAATGGAATAAAATGGGCAACTTTTGTAAGCTTGTCGACCACCACCATGATCGAATCATGCAACTTGCTCGTTCTGGGCAATCCTGTAATAAAATCCATTGTCACCACTTCCCACTTCCATTCAGGAATGGGAAAAGGTTGTAGCAACCCTATTGGGTGCCTATGCTCAGCCTTAACTTTTTGGCATTCCATACATCTAGCGATGTATTCAGCGATCTCTCTCTTCATACCCAGCCAAAAGTAATGGCTTTTAACTGCTGCCACAGTCTTCTGATATCCAGGGTGTCCAGCATAAGTCACGTTATGCATTTCTTTTAGAATCGCCAGTTTCAATTACTGGACATTGGGTATATACACTCTGTTTTTATGCGGAAGTATTCCATCAGCTCCCAAGATGTAATTTCCCTCTTTCTGTGGTCTCTCACTCTGTTGTAGCTTTGCTACCAAGTCTCTGTACTGCAAATCTACATTTGCGGATTCCAAAATTCTATCTTTAATATCAATCATGTACATGCTAATGGTTGTAGCATGTAATTCATGCACCTTTCTGCTGAGTGCATCAGCCACCTTGTTTTCCTTCCCTTTGATATGCTTGATATCAAAGTCGTATTCACACAGAAATTCCAGCCACCCACTTTGTCTAGCGTTTAAGGTTGGCTAATCAAACAAATATTTCAAACCATTATGGTTTGTTCTGAGTTCAAACCTCATTCCCATGAGGTAATGTCTCCATTTCCTCAGAGCATGAACGACTGCTGCCAACTCCAAATCATGAGTGGCATAATTATTTTCATGCTCTTTCAGCTTCCTGGACTCATAACAGATTACAAATCCATTCTGACTGAGAACTCCTCCCAACCCTTCCTTACACGCATCTGTGCACACCACGAAATCCATATTTGGATCTGAAATCCTCAAGATTGGAGCATTGGTTAACAGTTGCTTCAATCGTTGGAAACTCTCCTCACACTCTTCAGTCCACTGAAACTTTTTCTCCTTCCTTTGTAAGGAAGTGATAGGGTGAGCTATCTTTGAGAACCCTGTGATAAACCTTCTATAATAGCCAGCCATACCCATAAAGGATCTAACTTCCGCCACATTCCTTGGCACTGACTATTCTCGGATGGCCTCAACCTTCTCAGGATCCACGGTGATCCCTTCTTCTGAAATAATGTGCCCCAAGTAATGGATCTGACTTTGATAAAATGAGCATTTTCTCAACTTGGCATACAGTTGGTGTTCTCTCAACACTTGCAGCACCATTCTCAGGTGTTGTTCATGCTCTTCCTCTGACTTGGAATACACCAAAATTTCATACAGGAAGACTATGACAAACTTGTCTAAATAGTCCCTGAATACACCATTCATCAAGCACATAAAAATAGCAAGTGAGTTCGACAATCCAAACGGCACCACTGTGAACTCGTAATAACCATACCTTGTTCTAAAGGCGGTCTTGTTGATGTCTTCATCCTTTATTCTTACCTGGTGATATCCCGATCTGATATCTATCTTCAAAAATATTTTCACACCCTTCAACTGATCGAAAAGATCATTGATCCTCGGCAGAGGATACTTGTTCTTGACAGTTACCTTATTCAACTGTCTGAAGTCAATGCACAGCCTCAACGTCCATCCTTCTTCTTCATGAACAAGACCGGGGCACCCCAAGGTGACACGCTTGGGTGAATGTACCCCTTCTTTAGAAGCTCTTCAAGCTGCAATTGCAACTCTTTCAGCTCTAGCGTACTCATTCTATAAGGATCCTTTGACACCGAAGTTGCTCCAGGTATCAAGTTCACAGAGAAATCGATGTCTCTCTTCGGAGGTAGTCCAGGTACTTCCTGGAATACATCCTCGAACTCTGTGAGTACCTCATGGTCTCCAATATTTGAGACTTCATCTCTGGATGCTTCCTCCACACGGGCTGCAAACAATTGACAGCCTTTTCTGTAGCACTTCTTCAGCTGCATTGCTGAGATTTCTCTAATAGCCACAGCTCTGGGAATTCCTTGCACTGTTTTCCAATTCCCCTCCTCATCCAGGCATGTAAACCTCTTGTTACGACAGTCCAGGAGGACATGGTGTTGGTCCAACCAGTCCATCCCAATTAAACAGTCATAAGAGCCTAAAGGCAGAATATTCAATTCAGCCTTCGTGATCAATCCCTTCATGTCCACAGGACGGGACTTAACCAACTCAATGAATTTCCTCTTGGTTCTTGTAGCCAACTGTACTAACCAAGACTTTTCATGTTTGCTTCTTCATAAATGCAAACTTTCCACCACCCTACGATCTATATAACTATGGCTAGCCCTTGAATCAATTAAAATAATAAATGGTTGGTTGTTAATCATACCTTCCACTTCAATCATGTGCGATTGAAATTCAGATTGTTTGTTGTCCAGGGCTGCGTCGATCCTTGGCATTTTACTGCCCATGTCCTCCACTGTTTCAGTTTGTTGAACAATATGGACAGCTCTTGTTTTGCCATTTTTATGGGGACAATCCCTGTACTTGTGGTTCCCTTTACATCCCCAACACTGAATGGGCGTCTATCTCTGCCTTTGTTTCCCCACTTTAGCCATTCTCGGCTCTCTAAATGATGGATGTCCTTGAGGATTATTTCTGAAAAAGGGAGGTTTGTTTCCCTTCTGCCTCTGTTCCTTCTTAAACTTCCTCTGCTCATCCCAAGCCTTCTGAAAGGTAGGCTTTTCTCTTTGTTTTTTATATAACCATTTAGCCCTTCTTATTGTTTCTTCCATAATCTTAGGATCATCATACTGAATCTTGTCACCAATGGCAGGTGGCAGTCCACTCAGATACCTCTGAATCTTGACAGCCTCATCTTTGATGAATGGAACATACTTCAGTGGTTCCAAGAAACTTCGTTCGTATTCATCAATGGTCATGTTGCCTAGCTTGAGTTCGAAGAACTCCTTCATCTCTCTGTCATAGTATCTTTTAGTCAGGTATTTCTTCTCGAAATACCTCTTGAACTCCTTCCAAGTGATATCTTTCTCTCTAATGTGTTGCACCTGCATAAACTGATCCCACCACATGGATGTTTTTCCTTTTAGTTGATATATCACAATTCTTCCTTCTGCATGAGAGGAATAATTCTGCAGTTGGAAATATTTCCTCATGCCAAGCAACCATCTTTCAGCATCTTCCTCCTTTTTATGTTCTCCATCAAATGTAGGAGGCTTAATCTTATTCATCTCCCCTTTCAATTCATCCAACCCAGATCTCATGTGCTTTCTGGTAGGAGATGGGCTTGAACTACTGTGTGTTTCCTTACCGGAATTCTTTAGGGAGCGACGATGATGTCTGCTACCACTCATTGATCTTCTTTTCCTCTCAAGGGTCCTACAACTCCCTATTTTTCTTGTGTCACTCTCCTTTTCCAATTTCCTTTCTATTCTTTCCAGGCTCTTCAACATCTTTAAGTTGAATTCACCTTGTTGATCCCTGACCCTCATGAGCTTTCAGCTATCGGCTCGACGAGCCTGGGCATCCTTCTGCAATCCTTCAATGATTTTTATTATATGCCCTTCCTTATCCAATTATCTTCCGTGCCCATTGGAGTTCGCTCCTTCGACTCGCAGGTTGACATTCCTTCCTTCTCTTTCGTTCCCTGAATCGGAGGCAATCTGCACCTCCTCTGTTTCTATACTTGACGTCAATTCTTGGCTGTCCTGACACTCATTGAACTCTACACACACAACATGCAGTCAACCGAAGTTTGTCAGGCCTTAAACCTTTAATATAACCACAACATCCATTAATCAACGCGAATTAGAAAAACGTTTTGAATCCACTAAGTTTTTTTATCTCTGTTCGGATCTGCAAATTTCAGGACTTCGAGATTCGAGTTTCGATCCACGAGGCTCTCATACTTGCTTTCAGGTTTTGGGGTTTTGGTCCATGAGGGTCCAACTGTTAAATCCTCGATGGTTCTTTTGTCTTCAAAAATTTCGGGACTTTGGGTTTCGAGGTTTTGGTCCCCGAAGGTTCTCACACTCACTTCCCTCTCCGACTCCCGACTCGCGAACTTCCAACCTCTCTCCCCATGGGCCCACAGCACAGCTGTCGCCAACCAAGGTAGGGATTTTGGGATTTCGGCACTTTGGTTTTTGAGTCTTCGGTACCCGAGAGTTCACGATGCAGTGACTCCCAACTTCTTGTTGCTACAATCCCCGAATTCTGAAAATTTGTTTTCCTTTCCCTCCGGGCCCACAGCACAGTTGTCGCCCACATCCACAGTGGGAAGTGGCACACTTAGGAGGGTCCACGTCACCTTCAATGATGTCATAGGGTCCCACCACTTTCACTTTTCTTTTTGTCCCACTGGCACATGGTACATGTGTTGAGTCCATTTTTGTGCTTCCATAAACCATACTTTTGCCTCTTTATTTGCCCATTTTTCCTTCATTTTATTCACATTTCCCATAAAACAGCTTATCCAAGGTATATTTGTCATCCTTTAACTTCAGAATTGA
>ML787214.1:43506-88873 GCA_009831015.1 Picea engelmannii | reverse complement strand
GACAAAGGGGGTCCAAAATGGAACCCTGGCCGTAGATATGGGCGCACAGATTCTGGCCGCCCAGATTTTCCCACCGCTTAACGAAACCCGTATTTTCACACTCTTGTGCAACTCCAAAGGGTTTTTAAACCTTGTGCACTTCCTCCAGATCTGACGGTATTGAGGGTTCTCCTTTCCTCTCGAATCGATCCTATGGCTCCAACACTTCTGGTGTGGAGTTCTCTCTCCCTGTGGCCATATACCACACCGGTTGCAGTTCTATAATACCGCTACACCTCCTGAGCTTGGTAACATGGTCAAGTAGCCCGTTGACACTCAGAAAGCATTCTGAGGTTTGAAATTGGCCCTCCCAACACAATTTCTTCTCAAAACCTCGGTCCAAAGACCACTTATCCGGCCCATCTAGGCTCAGCGTTGAAACCTTGGCTCTGATACCATTCTGTAATGCTCTGATACCATTCTGTAACACTTCCCCGGCAGTCATCCATCCCAATGGTTGGGCAGACGCTATTGTGCGGAATAACAATCTCATACTTATTTAATAACATGCATTTTAATCAAATTAAAACACATTCAAACCCAGAGTAGGCACAAGAATTACTGCTAACATAAATATTCCCTTGCATTAACAATAATTCATCTACACAATAGAATACATGATAATATATAAGCATCACAGGCATGCAACACATAACATTTAACATAAGTTGATACTTATCTTTGAAACTGTGGTAATTCCACCAACCACATGCAGGCCTTCCACGAACCTCCCAGCCTTGGACCACGTTGCTCATCAAGCGCAGTAGTGGGTCACCCCCGAGCTGGAACTAAGCTCCACCCCAAGGCAAGGAATCCTAGTCTAGGCTGAGGTTACAGGGAAAACTGCACAGAATGACTGGAAGGATTCTTCCTAGGATGCCTTCTTATGCCCACTACTCATGGACTCTCATTCCCCAAATGCATGTTCCGCCCGGGAGTATACACCTTCACAAGCACAGTCCATCGGTGTTACACCTCCCTCTCTGGGTCTCGGCAACAGGCCGGATCAGGAAGTCTCAGAGCCCGAAGCTGGTACTGGACACTCTCTGTAAGAAACCACTTCCCAGTAAACTCTCTCACCTAGAGAGAGTTGCTAACAGGCCTGACAACCTGCCTCTTCCAACAACAATCACCTCCCTCACCTGGAGAGAGGTTACACACAGGCTCAGCATGGACTTACACTAGCCAGTAATCCACGCGCAGTCCAGCACTGCGTGGCCACAACAGCCAACTGGGAAAACAGACACGGGCTTACCAAATAGGCTCCGCAATCACAAGATAGACTCACGGTTTTGGTTTCAGGATTGCACCAAGTGTACAGATATCCTACGCACAGGCTCAAATTGTTCAGACAGAGGATGTACCGGCTATCTCATAAATCAGCACAGGATTTTCGGCTTTCAGGGATGCACCAAGGTATTCTTGCAGAGGTCAGACGGTTCACGTTCAGACGGTCAGGTAGAATGGAGGAGAAACCTACACAGCAGTCGACGGGAATGGAAGCAGAACCCCCAACACGACTCATTTCCACAGTTTTAACTGCATGCGCTTGGGTTGACAGTTGTCACCCATGAAACTGCATGTGTTCCATCAGAATGCGTTCCTCCCTACTGGGAAGTCACTTGTCATTCCAAAATAACTTAGGATAAAACATATATTTCACATGGTCTTTTTGGAATAATATTAAAATATCATTCCCAAAGACTTAAGCCCCTAGGCTCAACACTTATCCCCTCTTCCCACCTTCCAGCCCCTAATCCCTTGCCCACTCTATGGAAGCATAGTCCCCCATCACTCATTCATCATGGTCGGTCTGCACGCGGCGATGTTTATATTTTTATTAATAATGTGCATAGATACATGTACAAAATCAGGCTCTTGGCCTTCAACACTTAGGCTCTCTGGCCTAATAATCACATAAGCCCACCAGCTTATATTAACTTGGCTTACCAACCTATAAAAACATAATTACAATTCATTTCATAAACATGATTTACAACAGGCCTCGGCCTTGGGGACATTACATTGGTAATCTGATGGATAGGTTATACAAGTTGTGAGGACAACCTACAGTCTATGATTCAGAGTCAGATGAGGAGTAGGAGGCTCCTGAGACTGTGGTGGGCCCAAGGATTCAGTTTTTCATTCTGAGGTAAGAGAGGGAGTCTCTTCTGAGCATCGACAGGAGGCTCAGCTGGTGTGATCAACAGAATCTCAAGGTGGAGTGGATTCTCCTAGGATCTCAGGGTTCAGAGTGGTTATCAAGAGGATGTCTTCTGGTTCAACTTATGTGTGTGTGTTGGGGTTGGCTCCAGGTTCAGAGGGAGCTCCTACTGCGAACAGTGTGATGAGACCGAATGATGGAGATGGCAAGGAGTACATCCCTCACTAAAAGGGAGTCTTAGCTTTTATAGCTCGGGAGGTACTCTGAATGTTTTGTCTTGAATGTGGAAGTGACCTTGTATTTACACTAGTAGCCACTTGACTTTGTAATGGGTTTTTATAAAGTTGTAATAAAGTTGTTATTTTATTAAAGTGATTTTTTATTAAGTGTACTTTCTAAGATTAAAATGATTTTATTTCATAAAGTGCACTTATGTTATAAAGTGAATTTGTACTTTAATATTTTAAGTGATTTATTTTGGAGGGAATGAATCATGTCCCTTGATCATGTAAAGGCAAAATTAGATATTGGCCATTGGATTTAGGGGTGGGGAAGGTGAAAAGACACTTGGAAGATGAAAGGTCACTTTCAGATTACAAGAGAATGCCTAGGGTAGTGTGCAAAACAAGTGAAGAAGAGATTGAAAGATTTATGAGAGAGCTTTGAGAAGGAGAGGAAAGGGTTGCAAGCTAAGTGCATTTCCCAAGAGAGCTTAGGCACATTTCCCAAGGAAAAATTTTGTGCGAGTGTGTTGTAATTTATCGTTTTCATAGGAGGTTGTACAGTACGGATCTGTATAGTTCATACAACAAGAGGGCACAAAAATCGAGGTAGATTATGGGCACAAATTTCAAGGTTGTTTGGAGTGTTTCTTGCTGCAACAAGATCGTATTGGAGCAGATCGTACAGTTATTGTTTGGCGCAGTTCTCTAGGTGTTGAAAATTGCAGGTTCGTAAAGCAGTACAAATTTGGCACGAATCTCTAGACAAAAAATTGGAGGGACTGTTGGGTGTTGTAAGAGGTATTCTCTTGTTGGAAAATGTAATCCTGTTGTTGATATAACTTTCCTAAAGCTAATAAAATCTCTCTCTCTCTCTCTCTCTCTCTCTCTCTCTCTCTGGGTTTCCCCACATTCAGGTTTTCCCTGGCTAGTTGCCTAAATTTCTGAGTTTTACATGGATTTGTGATTGTTGTTCATTATTATTTTTCACAAAAGTGCTTATCAATGTGTATTTACGCTTATGGTATTTTCTGAATGTGGGTTTATACATTTCAGAGTTCATTTAAAATAGTTATCTCTAGGTTTCTAAGTGTATGACAAAAATTTTATAAGTTGATTTTGTCATTAATTTTCTACAATTTTAGCATTAACTTATGTCAAATTAGTGGGACATACAAGCTCTGAAAATTACCAAACCATAAAGACAATGGTAGTTGAATATCACATCTACAATAAGAGAATTTTGCACAACATAAAACTTCATATACATAGATAAGAGATGAAGTTTAAGTACATACTCTTAGCTTACCACACTCTGATACAACCCTCCAAGCTCTCTAAAATCTTAGCTAAGGAAAACCAAGAAAAACCCTAACTCCACCAAACATAGTCCAACAAGCTAGAGTCACCACTAGCAAGTCCTTTTTGGCCTCATGTAAGGAATCTCCTCAGCTCTTCCTCTTCAACAAGCACAACTTAGGGTTTATTACATGTCTTTAATGCCTCCTTAGGGATCAAACCCTATCCCTAAACTTCAAGAATGCTCCTAGAAAACCTAGTGCCTTAATAAAGAGAGATAATGTACTAACCCAAGTGTTAAGGAGAATAAGCACAAGTGCATGATTAATGATGATGATAACTCTCTTCTTCCTCTATTTGTATGAAATGTAAGAAAAGTCTACAATTACAAGTGGACCTCGTCCACTACAAGTAATTGCACACTACAAGACACAAGTAAGTCCACACATGTGAAGCAATTTACTCTAAGTAACACATGTCAAGCTCCAAGGTGACAACAATTAACAAGAAAGGCTTTGAGGCATAGGTACTACTCACCAAGGTCGAATTCTTCTCTTCAAGGCACCAAAACTCCAATGCATCTCCAAGGTCAAATGCCTCCTCAAGGACCACCAAACCTACATGTCCACTCCCTCAACCCAAGTATCCTCAAGTCAAATGTAAGCCTCCATGAAAACAACCAAAGAACCTCATGTTGTTTAGGGCTCAATGCCCTCCTTCGAAATGTCGAATGCTCCTCCAACAAGATGTCCTCCAAGCAAGAAACCTCCCTTCATGTGTCAGTTGTATGAAAAAGTTGTCAAGTTCCATAGGTCTCTAACGATCCAAGGAGAAATGTTATGCAAACATCCATACAAGGTCTAACAACTCAAGATATAGGTAATGTCCAATGAGCAAGTCCATCACATATCACCAAGGGTCAACCATAAACCATTCAACCCACATCTCATAAAGCACCCCCAAACAATGTAAACACTTTTAGAGTAACCCCAAAAGTTAATAGTTTTATGGGTAGTGATTGGGCAACTAAATGGAGTTAAAAGTACTATTAAAAATAGGATTGATAATTCATGGCTTGAAGATCTCATTTAAGGGGGATTGAATTGAGAAAATATCAAACTCTGATAATGACATTTAATGTTGATATGTGGTTGTTAATCAAAAGTTATGAATCTACAAAGTTCCTTCAATTATGACAAAATTGGGCATTTGGTCAAGGTGAGAAATTATAATGGATGATAATAATGATGAAATGAAAAATAATTTGATAATAGACTAAGGAAAAGTGAACACTTGAGAAATCAACTTTAAAAAAAGGACCTTCAACACCATGGGAAAGCTTGTTAAATTAAAACATATTGAAATTAATGTGTTAAATTATTTATATCTAATTGTATAATCCATGACCATTGTGTTAAAATTTTGGTATGCTTGTTTAACCACAGACAATGTCACATCATTATCACCCAACCATAGGCATTCACATATGCCACCCCCGAGCACACTAACCTTTACTTAGAATAATTATGGCAAGCCTACTCCAGAACCAACAAATAAACCCTAGTTGTTAACTACAACAACAACTCAAGACAAGTAGAGCACTCCTTCTCCAAGGATAGCGCACAAGAGAGAGAGTCTCCACATCCACAGAACAAGTACCATACACCACTGCAGCAATTGCAGCTGCACTACTCTCTCTCTCTCAAACTTGTGTCATACTTAGCAAGAATATCACCAAGAAAATTGTTGAGATTTGGGTACCTTGGAAAGTGGTCCCCATGTGTTTATGAGTCTCTAAACACAAAGGGGGAGACTATTACCCTTGTACTTTACTTTATGATTCTAATTTCACTTTGACTTAGAATATTTAAGTCAAAAGTGAAATATGTCACTTAAGTCATTAAAGTGACAATTAATTCACAAAGTGGGTGAATTAATAGACATAAAGCAAACTAAGGAAAGTGGGTTTCCTAAGTGAGATTTAGGGATTGAATCTCACCCATTTATTAGACTTGGCTAGATTGGATCTAGGCCATTGATCTTTTAGGGTTTGGCCAAAGGAGGCTAAAGGAGGGTATAGTGCATTTATGAGACTCATTCTTCACTTGTGAGAAGAGGAGGAGGGCTTGGGCGCATTTCTTGAGGAGAGGAGGGCGCACTTGTTTGAGGAGGAATCCATTGCTTGGGTTCTAGATTGCATGGAGAGTCTATCATGGAGGCTTGGACATCATCTTGTGTAGGGGTGCATTATATAGAGGAAGGGCGCATATACTAGAGGAGGTGTGCATCTCATTTGGAGGGCGCATATCTAGTGGAGGAGTGTTCTTCTATCTTATGGGAGACTCACTTACCTTGGAGAGGCTTACTCTAGAGTTGTAGAGGGAGCTAAAGGAGTGAGGGTGCATGCACTTTGGATGAGGGCGCATATTGCTTAAGTAGGAGCGCATTTGCTAGGAGGAGAGGCGCATCCTTGAGAGAGGGAGAATCCTTCTAAGTTATGGGAGGTTCTTACTTCATAGAGAGGTCCACTTCACTTGCTTAGGCGCACTCTAGGGAGTAGAGGGCGCAAGGGTGAAGGAGAGGGAGCTACTTATGGTTTTTTCTTGAGGAGGGGGTGCACTATCTCTTTGTGGGAGGATTTCTTGAGAGGAGGTTACTACAAGGGCAAGGTAAAGGCAAGCAAGAGGTCAAATTTCAAGCAAGAGCAAAGGCAACAGGATAAAGACAAAGGCAAGCAAAGGAAGAAAGGCACACCAAGGCAAGGGGTGCCTTACTTCACAAGGCTTGTGGGGAGGTCTTCAAGGAACTCCAAGGCATCTGAGAGTTGTTTCTATTGTACCAAGTTCACTTGTATGTGTTTCCTGTGTTGTACATTTTGCTTTGAGTCCTTCTATATATATCTGCTCCAAACTGGTTTTCCCCATGGGGGGGGTGGTTTCAGGGTCATGTTGACCAAAAACATGTGTCAATTTCATGCATGCTTAGAAGTGTAGATCAGCATTTTAAAATTAAAATATCTAGAGGTAGTGTTATTTGTTTTGATGTATATTGCATATGCTAACATTGAGTAAATAAAACACTTGCAAGGGCACCTCAAAAGGACACTTAACCATAAAAATATTGAGCTAAAATTTAGTGAATGTTTGTTGTCCTAAAATAGAGCAAGGGACAGCCATAGAGTTGAAAATTAGAGCCAAACTAAGGTCAAAGACAAACCTTAGTTGGCAGCCTCGTAGGACCTCAGAAAATCTACATGGTATCAGAACCAATGGTGGCTTAGACTTGCTGATTTTTTAGCATTTGCGTGGACAGTTCATGGCATATTTTGGACAGCGTGTTGACAAAGTTTGTGGGTATATTTGTTGGACAGTTCAGGGCTAATTTTTGACACTTGTGGACAGCCTCTTTTCACACCTGTGTGGAAAGGAGTGAGGTTGTATTTCACGACCTCTTTTCACACCTATAGTGCTAGGAGTGAGGTCGGTGTTCGCTTCCCTCTTTTCACACCTGTGTTGACAGGAGTGAGGCAGCATTCCTTTGCAATTGTAGAATTAGTTGGAGTGTAGTTTGGCAGTCATGTCAGCATCTCAGATGCGTGTGGAGGATGGGATAGCTGGAGCTAGCAACTGGTCACCTCAAACTATGGGATATAGTTGAGACGCTTGTGGTTGGTCCTCCTGTTATTGCCCCCATCTTGTTAGCAGAGTTCATGAAGAGGATTGGCTTTGTCTTGGAGGACCTCAAACTATGGGATATAGTTGAGACGCTTGTGGTTGGTCCTCCTGCTATTGCCCCCATCTTGTTAGCAGAGTTCATGAATAGGAACAAAAAGGCAAAGAGGATGATATGTGATTCAGTGCAGGATCACATCATTCCCCACTTGACTGGGAAATCTTGGGCATTTGAGATATGGGCATCTCTATGATAGCTTTATGAGAGCTCTAATGAGAAGAGGAAAATGGTTCTTCATGATCGATTGAGGGGCATTTGCATGCTCCAGGATGAGTCAGTTACTTCTTTCCTTGGCTGATACACCCATATTAGAGACGATCTTGGAGCCGTTGGAGAGGTGGTGGACCCAGATTTTATGGTGAGGACAGCCTTAAACAACTTTATCAAACCATGGGGTCCATTCATTTGTGGCATTGTTTCCAGGGAGGTCATGCCCACATGGGAGAGGATGTGGGATGACTTCGTTCAGGAGGAGACTAGACTTGTGGCAGAGGCTTCTAGACAGCATCAGCAGCAAAGAATGCAGGGTGATGAGGATTTTTCTCTTTGGACAAAGGGAAAGAACAAGATCAGTCGGGGAGGTCGGCAGGGTTCCAAGTTTGGGGCGCCACCACGGGGAGAAGAGAGCAGCAGTGGGAAAAAGAGAGACATGAGCACAGTGAGATGCTTTGCTTGTGGAGAGATGGGTCACTATGCAGGACAATGTTCCAAGAAGAAGAAGAAGTAGCAGGATGTTTCAACGACGACAGCAGAGGAGCTTGAGGTCAATACACAGTTTGCTAGAGACTGTGCATTCACCAGTTCTTTGTCTGTTGTTACACCATCCAACATAAAATGGGGAGATAGAGTTGAGGAGGACCTACTGACTCATAGTAGTGATTCAGAGGGAGCTCAAACTCAGGTTTCGTGGACACCATCTTCAGAGGGGGTGACTAGTCCACCCGGGACAGCTTTAGTTTCAGAGTTGTCGAGACAGAGGGTTGGTGTAGGGGCTTCATAGCATCAGAGATTGATTAGGAGGAGCGGCAGGGCACCACGGAGGCTTGAGTCTCACTTGGCTACAAAGACGGGTAGATCAGGTTCTGGATCCACTTCAGGTGAAAGCGACTTGGAAAGAGGCCAAGTTAAGGATCTTGGTGAGATACCGAGATCCAGGTACTCTTGGTGAGATGCCAAGAGAGTGACTCTTGGTGAGATGCCAAGAGTAGTGGTCGTTGGTGAGATGTCAGGAGGTAGATATCCTTGGTGGGAGACTAAGGTGGAGATCATTGGTTTGATACCAAGATCTAGGTGATCTTGGATACGTGGAGAGACACTTCCATCTATAGATCACGCAGATTGAGAAGATTTGTGTTAGAGACTACTTCCATTGCTCAGAGTACAGCCATACTCACTGAGTATATGCCAAGAGGAAATCATGTCCACTATAGGGATGATATTGGTGGTGACGGGCACTTTCCTCAGTAAGAAGGAGTGTTGATATTTGGGTACCTTAGAAAGTGGTCCCCATGTGTTTATGAGTCTCTAAACACAAAGGGGGAGACTATTACCCTTGTACTTTACTTTATGATTCTAATTTCACTTTAACTTAGGAGATTTAAGTCAAAAGTGAAATATGTCACTTAAGTCATTAAAGTGACAATTAATTTACAAAGTGGGTGAATTAATAGACATAAAGCAAACTAAGAAAAGTGAGTTTCCTAAGTGAGATTTAGGGATTGAATCTCACCCATTGATTAGACTTGGCTAGATTGGATCTAGGCCATTGATATTTTATGGTTTTTCCAAATGAGGCTAAAGGAGGGTATAGTGCATTTATGAGACTCATTCTTCACTTGTGAGAAGAGGAGAAGAGGAGGCCAGCTTGGGCACATTTCTTGAGGAGAGGAGGGCAGCTTGGGCACGTTTCTTGAGGAGAGGAGGGTGCACTTGTTTGAGGAGGAAGGCATTTCTTGGGTTCTAGCTTGCATGGAGAGTCTATCATGGAGGCTTGGACATCATCTTGTGTAGGGGCGCATTGTATAGAGAAAGGGTGCATATACTAGAGGAGTCACCCATCTCATTTGGAGGGCGCATATCTAGTGAAGGAGTGTTCTTCTATCTTGTGGGAGACTCACTTACCTTGGAGAGGATTACTCTAGAGTTGTAGAGGGAGCTAAAGGACTGAGGGCGCATGCACTTTGGATGAGGGAACATATTGCTTGAGTAGGGGTGCATTTGCTAGGAGGAGAGGCGCATCCTTGAGAGAGGGAGCATCCTTCTAACTTATGGGAGGTTCTTACTTCATGGAGAGGCCCAATTCACTTGCTTAGGCACACTCTAGGGAGTAGAGGGTGCAAGGGTGAAGGAGAGGGAGCTACTTATGGTTTTTTTCTTGAGGAGGGAGCGCACTTGAGGAGGGGGCGCACTATCTCTTTGTGGGAGGCTTTCTTGAGAGGAGGAGGTTACTACAAGGGCAAGGAAAAGGCAAGCAAGAGGTCAAAGGTCAAGCAAGAGCAAAGGAAAAGAAAAGGAATCAGGATAAAGACAAAAGCAAGCAAAGGAAGAAAGGCACACCAAGGCAAGGGATGCCTTACTTCACAAGGCTTGTGGGGAGGTCTTCAAGAAAATCCAAGGCATCCGAGAGTGGTTGCTATTGTACCAGGTTCACTATGTTGTAAATTTTACTTTGAGGCCTTCTATATATATCTGCTCCAAACTGATTTTCCCCATGGGGGGTTTTTCCAGCATCATGTTGACCAAAAGCATGTGTCAATTTCATGCATGCTTAGAAGTGTAGATCAGTATTTTAAAGTTAAAATGTATAGAGGTAGTGTCATTTGTTTTGATGTATATTGCATGTGCTAACATTAAGCAAAGAAAACACTTGCAAGGGCACCTCAAAAGGACACTTAACCATAAAAATATTGAGTTGAAAGTTAGTGATTGTTTGTTGTCCTAAAACAGCAGCAAGGGACAGCCACAGAGTTGAAACTTAGATCCAAACTAAGGTCAAAGACAAGTTGATTTTTAAATAAGCTAGGCTTAAGCATGAATTTCATTCCATTTTTATCATTTTACTTAAACCATAGACAATTTGTTACAGCAACCAAGATCACAAGAAGAAACATCATGCACAAGTACACAAGAAGTATCCTGAAAAACCCTTCTAAACAAGAGAAGAAAACTCATCCAATCCTTTGCTATATTCTTCAACAGAAAGACACCCACCACCATAAAAGACTAGCACACAAAAGGGTGCTCACAAACGCTATATATTAGCGCCCAAGAGAGGTGCGCACTTTTCCCAAGAAGTAAGTACTTGTTGAAATTTCCAAACTCACACTTGTGTTATGATTCCTCAATGGGGAATTTACCTTTACTTATATTAGACTGAACCTATCAACAATGGTGTATATTGGCACAACAGGGCCGACCTCAATAACTCACAATATAATTAATAATTACCATATTAATTATCGTTTACATTAATTATCTTTCACTTTGTGGTGGGGCCGACATGTACCCTTTACATCACAAATAGAGTTACAGGTAAGTCTGACTCTTGAACAATATAGCAAGGGATCTCATACACCCACTAATTCTCAGCCACTAGGGGCACATCCATTTGTGCTCAGCCACAGGGATGTCCACATCTCTATCTCACTGCGTATCACGGGAGAACAATTCTCACCAATGCTCAGCCACTAAGATCACGTTCACCTATGCTCAGCCACAGGCACATCCAACTCAGCAAATCTTCTTTCTCATTGCGTTACATAGGAGAATCATCTGGAGTATCACATCATCTCAACTCTCTGCACAAAGGAGGCTAATACATCGTTTTATCTCTATCTCGGAACAATATACCCAATTCATGGGCTTCTCCACACGTTCACCTGTGCTCAGCCACAGGCACGTCCAACTCAGCAGATCTTATTTCTCACTGCATTACACAGGAGAATCATATGGAGTATCATCTCAACTCTCTGCACAGAGGAGAACATTAAACCCATCATATGGGCTCCTTCCCTTCTCAAGGGCACACAACATTCCATCTCTGTCTCAGAGAGGAACCACACACCCAGGTCATGGGCACACCTAACTCATGGGCTTCCTCACCCCACACAGGGGCACACAACATCCTTCTTCGTCTCAGAGAGGAACCACACACCCAACTCATGGGCACACCCAATTCATGGGATTTCTCTCAAGTCGACTCACTAAGTCTGTGTCATGGAGGATGTCTCGTGCAGTTATAATCATCAACACTCTCTCTCAGCTAGAGAGGCATTCTCCACCTGGTCAAGTCTCTCATGGAAGTACTCGAACTTCGTCTTGGTTGTAATCATCAACACACCCTTTCAGCTAAGGAGGTAATTTTCACCAAGTCAGTTTCTCACGAAAGTACTCGAACTTTGTATTGGCAAGCGGTTTGGTGAAGATATCTGCAATTTGCTAATGTGTAGGAAGGTATTGCACGTGTACTGCTTTCCTCTGCAACATGTATTTGATATAATGACATTTTATCTCAATGTGTTTCGATCTATCATGAAACACAGGGTTCTCAGAGATCTTCACACAGCTCCGGTTATCACAAATAATAATAGGATCCATCTCATGATCAAATAAATCTGTCAGAAGATTGTGAAGCCACACTGTTTCACGGACTGCCACACTCAATGCTACATACTCTGCTTCTGTGGTACTCAAGGCCACAGAGCTTTGTTTCATGTTGCACCAGAAAACCATGGCAAACTCCAAGATAAAACAACAACTGAATGTGTTCTTCCGGTCCATTGTACTATTTTCTCAATCTGTATCGGCATATCCCTGCAAACTCAAGTTCACACTGGAGGCATATCTCAGGTCATATTCAACTATGTCTCATATATATCTCAATACATCATTTACTGTTATCAAGTGAGTCTGTCTCGGCTGACTCATGGATTGGCTAAGAACATTCATTCCATAGCATATATCAGGTTTGGTGTTAACCAGATACATCAATGATCCAATTAGTTGTCGGTACATATGTGGATCAATCTTGTCTAAATCATCATTATTTATTTTTAATCAAATCCATCACCATCAGTGTAGTCATGGATTTGCATTATGTCATACTGAACTTCTTTAATATCCCCATTGTATATTTTCCTTGACTTAGGAAAAGTTTCATTGGTCCTCTGTCATACTTCGTGTCCCAAGAAGTAGTGCATCATACCTAGTGTTCATATTATGATAGTTGCGAGAGGTATTTACCTCCACGTGTAAACCTGACGAGGATAAAATACTCTGAGAAGCAAGAATAAACCCTAATGAGTTTACTAATAACCCTAGAAGACTTTTTGGCTCAAGAAGATAATTTATATTAGGTTATTAGCCTCCAAGAGAAGAGTCGGCCAGAAATAATAATATATATTGAACAGATAGATACCCAGAATGAGAAGTCGACCCAGGCAGTTGGCCAGAATTAGTATAAATACAGAAGGCCAGTTCTCGTTCTGGCAGGCAATCTCAGAATTGTAGAGCAGCAATTTGTGCGCACTGCAATGCCCAGTCTTGTGCGCAGGTTTGAGGAGAGCTTCCATTGCAGCTGTTGTAGCTAGCAGATCACGTTTGTCTTGGACTATCTCTTGGCTAGGGTTTGGAACATCTGATCAGCTCTTGTTGGTGTGTTATCCTTCGGGAAAGGTGCACTACCCTCTGTTTGGCTATCTAGCCTAGGGTTTGCTTCTGGAGTGATTCTCTGTCAAGGTTAATGTGCTCGGAGGATGGCTTCGGCCTATGGTTGGGTGACAATAGAGATATTTTCAATGGTAAAACGAGCACGTCCATTATATTCTAACAGGTTATGGGCCCACGTGTTCGGGTCCTAATCCACACATAGGTAAAGCAATATATTGGGATGTAATAAAGGTCAATATTAATAAGGCCTTTCAATAAAATAGAATAAGGCAGATGTAAGAAGACCTAATAGAAGCTTCTGCTTCTAGAAGAATCTTCCTCTATATGCTTCTCTTGATAGACATATTTAGTATAAATAGGGGTCGAGGGTATGAAAACCCTAACTTGGAGATTATTGTAATAGAGCATTGCTCGACTGGAGGTTGCCCCCTAGAAGAGACCCGTGAACATTGTTTTTTGAATCACAGTGTTATTTATGTTGTTGTTCTTATATCATTTATGTGTTATTGTGGAGATTATGCTGGTTATATTACTGTTGTTCTTCCATTTCTAGCATTTTATTTCTGTTTTGTATACTTTTTATATCTGGTATATTACAAGTGGTATCAAAGCACTTTCCTTGGCAGAAATTGTGGGAAATTTTTTTCAGGGTAGAGATGTATTCCGACGTCTTTAAGCCACAGAGATCTGTCGTTACACGCATAAACCCGCAGTTGAGGGATTCATACACGCAGGAAATACAAGTGGTTCTTAAGTGCACATCTGTTGGCCACCCTTGTAACCCATGTTGGTACCCCTTCGAGTGGTAGCGCATCAGACATCACATGTGTACGGATCGGCCTAAATTTCCTGAAGCCCTCTTTAGATAAACCGATCGGTCGCCTGACTGCTATAATGCCACCGAGAACAGCACTCGGGAAGATACTCTCTAGTACCTGGGTAGTCGGGTAGTACGACTAAGGGTACAGTCTATCCTCCTTAGTTAGTGCCCTGAGATATTGGGCTGAGTACTACTGTTGGACCCCGCACTTATATCAGAGAGCTAAAGCACAGGGCAAACCCTTGTCTGTAGAACCCTTGAATCCCTAACCCTTGGGGGACAGAAACATAAACAAATTAAAACAGACAAGATCTGTTATCGTGCAACTATGTTCGGGTTGTCAAATCACTACACTTTTCTTACTGGTTAAGCATTTGGGGATTTCATCACTACAGTATTCGTCAGACCGGAGTATAACTCCGCAAGTGTAAAATTTAATTAAAAAAAGAAGTCTGGAAATTTTTTCACCATTATTTGAGACCTATTCCATTGGATTCATCTCTTCGCCCTTATCACATTCATCCATATCATTTTTCGGAAAAAAAAAATTGACCCCACCCGCCCCTTTTCAGTTCACCCATCCTCATAGCCCATACCCGGAGCCAAGACCTGGAAGCTCACTTCAACACCTTGCAATCTGGTCTCCTCGAGACACAAAAAAAGGTAAAACAACTCGGTGCCAATGTTGTCTCCATCAATACAACCATAAATACAACCATGCAATCCTCAATGGAGGAAGTCAAACAAGAACTGACCACCCAGATTGAATCTGTCTTTGCATCACTCTGCACCAAACTGAAGATCCCTACAGATGACCCTTTCTCTGATGCACCCCCAAAGACTGAAGGTGAACATTCCTCCCATTCCCATACCTTTTAGCACCATCACTTTCAACGTGACCTACGCCTTTCGCAGGTGGATATGACCAAATTTGATGGCTCGGACCCCACTGGTTGGGTAACCCAAATGGAACATTATTTATCTTTATACGGCATTACAGATGACTTGGCCAAACTTCGGTATGGCGTTCTCCATCTAGATAAAGAACGTTGGCAATGGTGGCAATGGAGAAAAATTTCCCGTCAAGGGTATATTTCTTGGACCCAATTTGTGACTGAGCTTTATGAACGCTTTGACACTAACACCAACCATTTGGACCATTTTACAAAGTTGAAACAATCAGGAACAATAGAAGACTTCATAGCTGTCTTTGAGCGCCTAGATTTTCGAATAGAGGGCATGATTGATGCTTTCTTTCGAGAGTGTTTTATCAGTGGCCTCAAGGAGGAGATTTGGGCCCATGTCCTCATGGCTCGACCCTCGAGTGGTGGAGGCTACTAAAAGAGATAAAGAAGAACAACATGTTGTATCCTCTCAAAACCGAAAACCCTCATTTATCCCTCTCCCTAAACCTGTAAATCCCACTACTCCCTCCGCCCCATTAAAGATCCAAAAATTGACCAGGGCTGAAATGGTTGAACGCCAACTCAAAGGCCTTTGTTATAATTGTGATGACAAATATTTCTCGGGCCACAAGTGTAAGGAACAAAATCTTTTTATGGCCATCTCTGAGGATATTTCAGAAGAGGATGTAGAAACTCCCCTTGTGTCTGCGTCACCTGAAATCACTGACATAACCCCTCCCTCAGACCCTCCCGAAGTGGAAACGGTCATTTCCCTCAATTCTCTCACTGGCTTCTCTGCTCCCCAAACCCTCAAGTTAATCGGTTACATCAAGCATCGGAAGGTCATCATTCTGGTTGATAGTGGTAGCACCCATAATTTTATTCATTGTTGCATTGCCCAAGAAACTCATTGCTACATCCATGCCGTCAACAATTTCCAAATCATGATTGCCAATGGTGGTTCAATGAAATGTGGAGGGCGTTGTGAAAATGTTCGTCTCCAAATCGGTGACTACCACCTAAAATCCCATATGTTTTCTATCGACATGGGCAGTTGTGACATTGTGTTGGGTGCAGACTGGCTAAGGACTTTGGGTTCCATTCTCATGGATTTTAAGGAATTAGCCATGCAATTCGACCAGGAAGGCCACCAATATAAATTCCAAGGCATCACTGTTGGTTCACCTGAGGTCATTAGTTCCCATCGCATGGAAAAGCTGCTCAAAAAAGGTCATTCTGGTGTCATTGCCCAATTCCATGCCATACAAGCAATAGAGACACCCCCGGTGCTGCAAGACCTCCAAGCCCTCCTTTCTAAATATCAAATGGTATTTTCCACTCACCAAGGACTCCCTCCTTCTCGCGGTTTTCATGATCATTCCATTCCCCTTGTACCAAGAATCCTTTCTCCCAATATCTGTCTGTATCGCCACTCCTTTTTCACAAAAAAATGAAATTGAGAAAATGGTCTAGGAACTCCTTAATGCAGGCGTTATCCGCTCTAGTACGAGCCCTTACTCTTCTCATGTAGTCATGGTCCTAAAGAAAGAAGGTTCTTGGAGAATGTGTCCTGACCTCTGTGACCTCAACAAACTGACCATTAAAGACAAATTTCTCATTCCTGACATTGATGACCTCCTGGATGAATTGAGTGGCACCCAATTCTTTACTAAACTTGATCTTCGCTCGAGCTATCACCAGATACGTATGAAAGAGGCAGACATTCCCAAGACGGCCTTTCGAACTCATGAGGGCCACTATGAGTTTTTGGTCATGCCCTTTGGCTTGTGTAATGCCCCCTCCACCTTCCAAAGCCTCATGAATCATGTCTTCCATCCCTTTCTCCATCATTTTGTCTTAGTTTTCTTTGATGATATCCTCATCTATAGCAAAACCTGGATAGACCATCTTACTCATGTGGATTGAGTTCTCCATCTACTCTCTCAGCACCAACTTTTCCTAAAATAGTCTAAATGTGCTTTTGGTGTCTCAGAAGTAGAATACTTGGGTCATCTGTTTGGCAAAGATGGCGTCAGGGTGGATCTGAAAAAGATTGAAGCTATGCAAGACTGGCCGCACCCAAAGACTCTCAAAATCTTGCAGGGATTTATTGGCTTAAGAGGGTATTATCGCAAGTTTGTTAATCATTATGGAAAGATTGCAGCACCTCTCACTTCTCTCCTCAAAAAGAACTCTTTCACTTGGACTCCAACCGCTGCTCAAGCTTTTCAAACCTTGAAGATGGCCATGTGCACCACTTCGGTTCCGGCCCTTCCTGATTTCACAAAGACCTTTATGTTAGAATGTGATGCCTCTGGGAAAGGAATCAGTGTTGTCCTTATGCAAGAGGGTCAACCTTTGGCCTTCACCAACAAGCAACTATCTGAAAGGAATCTAGGAAAACCCATCTATGAAAATGAAATATTGGTTATTTTGCATGTCATTTGTTAATATTATGGTAGTTGTGGGAGGTATTTACCTCCATGTGTGAACCTAACGGGAATAGAAGACTCTGAAAAGCAAGAGAAAACCCTAATGAGTTAGCTAATAAAACTAGAAGTCTTGTCGGCTCAAGAAGATAATTTATATTAGGTTATTAGCCTCCAAGAGAAGAAGTCGACCAGAAATAATAATAATATACTGAACAGACACATATCTAGAAGGAGAAGTCGGCCCCAGAAAATCTGGCAGAACTAGTATAAATACAGGGCGCCATTTCTCATTTGACACATCTCAGAATTGCAGACAGCAACTGGTGCGCACTGCAGTTCCCAGTTTGGTGCGCACGTGTGGAGGAGAGCTGCAGGTGCAGCTGCTGCAGCTAGCAATTTTAGTGTTGGCTTGGACTATCTCTTGGCTAGGGTTTGGACTATCTGATCAGCTATTGTTGGTGTGCTATCCTTGGAGGAAAATGCGCTACACCTTGTTTGGCTATCTAGCCTAGGGTTTACTTCCAGAGTAATTCTCAGTTAAGGTTAAGGTGCTCGGAGGGTGGCTTAGGCCTATGGTTGGGTGACGAGGGTATCGTCAATGGTAAAACAAGCACACAATATTTTATATTCTAACGGGTTATGGGCCAACACCTCCTTCATTTAGTCTAAACGTTGGAAGGAAACATAGCCGCTAGGATATTTAGCTCGCTGAGGAACTATCGCTAGGGTTACTAGCAGAAGCAGCATCCAAGACATTGTCGCTAGGGTTACTAGCAGGAGCAGTTGCAAAAACCCTAAACCTCTTGTTGAGGCACCTTAAGTGAATGGATTGACCTGTTCTCCGAATAGATCAGTGCGCTCTAGCCTGGTGCATCTTTTGATACCCTCAGCAAGCCAAGACGTGAAGTTTGAATTTCTAGTCAAATCTAGGGTTTGACCAAGTCAAGCAAGCCATGACTAACTCTATGAAGCCTGAGAACAAGTTATATGGAGCCTCTAACTTCAGAGCATGGAAGACAAGGATTGACCTCATCCTTGCCAAGAATAAAGTACTGGATATCGTGAAAGGAAAGATCATGAAACCAAAGTTTGAAGAAGGAAAAGAGAAGGAACCGCAGAACGTTGCAGCTATGGAGAAGTTCAAAGATGTTGACATCAATGCCATGAGTATCATAGTGGATTCTATAAAATACCACCTGATACCCTACATCTCCCATCTTGACTCATCAAAGAAGATGTACGATGCCCTAATAAATCTCTTCTAAGTCAGAAACATTAGACAAGTTATGAGTCTGAAGAATGAGCTCTGTGACATGAAGATGAATGATAATGATAACATAACATCATACTTTGTAAGGATCTCCCAGTTAAGAGATCAACTACAAGCTATTGAAGAGATCACTTCAGAGAAGGAATTAGTGAACATAGTACTTAATGGTCTTCCCAAGACATGGGATGCATTTTCCGCAAGCATGAACACAAGGAAGGAGTATCCGACATTTGAAGAACTTTGGACTTGTTGTGCTCAAGAAGAATCAAGGATCAATGAAAAAGAGAAACCCCAAAAGAAGTACGACGATCAAGTTTTCACAGCAAGATTCAAGAACTTCAAGAACAAAAGGAAGTTTGGTTCAAGGAGGAAGCCAAATCAAGAGAAAGACATTTCAGAAGTGCAATGCCTCGACTGTCGAAAGTATGGTCACTACAAGAATCATTTTCCTGGGCTAAAGAAAAGGAAGGAGAAACACGAAGCATCAATTTCCGAAGAAAATGAACCTACAAAGAAGAGTAAGTAGAATGGAAGAGACTTCTTCTTCTAAAAGGTAACAACACTCTTCTTATTTCTTGTACATATCTTGTTTGCATTGTCTCTATACATATCTTGTATATCTATCTCTTGGAAGATAATGTGTTCCAAGAAGAACTATACCTATAAAAGAACAAACAAGATGATTAGATAATACACATGAAAGAATGAAATACAAATCATGTGGAAGCTATTACAAGATAAGCCGAATCAATCATGAAGAGACTTAGAAGAAGCAAAGACAGAAAGAAGTCAACAATCGAGAGGAAATTGGAAAAAGACTTATGACGTTTTGTAGAAGACAACAAGACGAAAGTGTGGATTATGTTAGACAAGAAAGCCAAATATATATTGCAGAATAAAATAAGGATGCAGATGAAAGCATGGACTTTGTTAGACGAAGGGAGACGATTATATGCACTCTTACATGAAGAAAGGGTTAGGAGAGAGCTAATCCTATGATCCATTGAAGATGATGAAATATATATATATCCATGGTAGCAGCCATGAAAAACAGTATGTGTTCAGTTCAACCACAGAAGAAGACTTCTTCGAAAAGAAGCCTTAAAGTATTCATGGTTGTCCATCCAGATCTGTGATCCTATGATGAAAAGAAGAAGTGGAATCTCTAGGGCATGGAATCTATAAGAAACTCCATGGACCCAAGAGATAAAGAAAAACATGAAGAAGAACATGCGGATTCCAAGAAAGAAAGAGGAACTAGAACAACCAATCATTATATCAAGAATCACAAGATTACCACCCTGATATGAACTCACTAAAAGCAATCAAGCAGAAGAACTGAAAGTCATGATGAAGAACAGTGTATGGAAGACTTATGAATGAAAGCATTGCGAGATCTAAAACCAGAGGTTCTCCCAGATGGAGGGAGAAGACTATGATGATTACTTGTTCCAGTAAACCAGATTTATCTCTACATAAGTCATTATACCATCCGCAACATCCATGAGTTGGAGTTCTACATCAGATGAATGCAAAGAATGTTCTCCAGAGAAATTGAATAAAGAGCGTATGAAAAGCAATCTCAAGACTTTGAGACATACCATAAAGAGACTCATGTATGCAAATAGAAGAAGATAACTTGGTGGATAACCTCTAGTGCACAGCAGAAGCGTGGTGAAGATTTCTTATAACATCAAGATGACTACTCAGTAGATCAAATCTCATGATGACAGAAGAAGTGCCACATGGATATGTTCCAGTTTTCCAACTATGATATATTCTATTGTTCAGATATACATGAAGCCTTCACAGTGTTCCAAACTAAAGTACAATTGAAATCAAGCATTACATTATCCATGATGAAGTCCAGAAAGGAGAAAATGATCTCTCCAATACATATCTCCACAGATGAGCAGATAAGAAGACATTTTGGTAAAGCTTCTATCCAAGATGAAAGAGTTTTCGTACTCAAGCTAGAGCTCATGGAAACAACTTCCTTCTTATTGAAAAAGGAAGAAATGACTCTCCAAGTTAGGAGGAAGAACTGAAAACATTATTGAAAACATTCATTCTTTCAAATTGAAAAGTAGTCCATTTTGGACAAATGCTTTCCTGTTCGGAAAGTGGATTGAGACTTCTGACGGACAGTCACTTTCCATTGTGGTTAACATGGGAAGTACTCTGATTTCCGATGTATCATAGACAGCGACTTTCCATTGTGGTTAACATGGGGAGTGGTCTAGGGCAGTCTCTCTTCTTGGGGGTTACTCAAGAAGATTGGACTGCCTTGCCGGACAGTGATTTCTCATTGTGGTTAACATGAGGAATGGTCTGTTTTGGAGGTTGATGCAGGGCAGTGTTTTCCTCTTTTGGTTAACAGAGGAAATGGTCTGGACAGTCATTCCTTCGGGTTTATACATTCTCTCCAGGGAACACTTTGATTAATGTAGGAGGAATGGCCCAGGGTGGGGAATGGTCCAGGCTCAGCAATCAGGGACAGACATTCCTTAGGGTTTATACATTCTCTCCAGGGTGTACTTTGATTAGTGTAGGAGGAATGGTCCAGACTCAGCATTCCTTAGGGTTATACATTCTCTCCAAGGTGCACTTTGATTAGTGTAGGAAGAATGGCCCAGGGTGGGGAATGGTCCATGTTCAAAATACAGGACAGTTATTCTTCCTTGCTTGAGAAGAATAGTCCAGATATCTCATTATTCTACTCTAAGGTAGATATTCTTTCAGAGCTCACAAATGTGAGTGAAAGATTGGCCCAGATAATTCAATTTATATCATATCATTGTTTCTGTGCAGGTTGCTATCAAATGTTTGTTATGAAAAATGTATGACAGTAGATGTAGACTATTGTGGTGGATATGTTTCACTATTCCTAAGGCAGATATTCTTTTAGAGCTCACAGATGTGAGTGAAAGATTGGCCCAGATGATTCAATTTATATCATAACATTGTTTCTATGCAGGTTGCTATCAGATGTTTGTTATGAAGATTGTATGGCAGTAGATGAAGACTACTGTGGTGGATATGTTCCACTATTTGTGACTATACATTGCTAATCAAGTAATTGTGTGTTACTTGGTGTGGTAGTGAACCACTAGATTGTAGTTATGTACTACTATGGATAGACACAATTGCGTTCTATTTTTGTTCTAACTGCCTTGAAGACTATCAGCAGTTTATTGAAGATAATCACCATCCAGATGAATGATGAAAGAGATTTTCCAGATGGAAATTGGTTCAGAGCATTTACTTCTCTAGATTATAAGAGTGGCTCTTGTATCACTCTATGTTCTGAGTGACTTATCCAGCATCATGTCTAATTACTCATATGAAGAATGGTTTCGAGAGATAATGCAGCTGATGGTGATGGTGATACTCATGATCTAGTCATGAGATAGTCTAGACGACTATATTGATGTTACCGAGTAAATGGTATGTTTTTGTGCTCAAGACCATTACCTATAATACCTCCCTAGCTAGGAGGGAGTGTTAATATTATGGTATCTACTGGAGGTATTTACCTCCACGTGTGAACCTAACTAGAACAGAAGACTTCGGAAAGCAAGAGAAAACCCTAATGAGTTGGCTAATAAACCTAGAAGTCTTGTCGGCTCAAGAAGATAATTTATATTAGGTTATTAGCCTCCAAGAGAAGAAGTCGGCCAAAAATAATAATAATATACTGAACAGACACATATCCAGAAGGAGAAGTCGGCCCCAGCAAATCTGGCATAACCAGTGTAAATACAGGGTGCCAGTTCTCATTTGACACATCTCAGAATTGCAGACAGCGACTGGTGCGCACTGCAGTTCCCAATTTGGTGTGCACGTGTGGAGGAGAGCTGCAGGTGCAGCTGCTGCAGCTAGTAGTTTCAGTGTTGGCTTGGACTATCTCTTGGCTAGGGTTTGGACTATCTGATCAGCTATTGTTGGTGCGTTATCCTTGGAGGAAGATGTGCTACACCTTGTTTGTCTATCTAGCCTAGGGTTTGCTTCCGGAGTAATTCTCAGTCAAGGTTAAGGTTCTTGGAGGGTGGCTTAGGCCTATGGTTGGGTGACGAGGGTATCGTCAATGGTAAAACAAGCACACAATATTCTATATTCTAACACCGTTGATCTGTGGCGCCCTTATCTCTTGGGGCAACATTTCCAAATTAAGACAGACCATCAAAGTCTCAAGTACTTTCTGGAACAATGCATTTCCTCCCCAGAGCAACAAAAATGGGTGACTAAGCTCTTTGGATATGATTATGAGATCATTTACAAGAAAGGAAAAGACAATGTGGTGGCGGATGCACTTTCCCAAAAATATGAAGAAGAAGGATCCATTTTTTCTCTTTCCTTCATTGTACCAGATTGGCTCCACGTTGTTCGCCAGGAATGGCTACAAGATCCCAAAAGTTTTCATCTGATCCAACAATCGCAGAACAATGCTCTAGCTCCCCCAGGGTACTCTTGGTTCCAGGATGAGCTTCGATACAAAGGCCGTTTTTATTTAAGTAAACAATCAAAGCTTAAATCCACAGTACTTTCTGAGCTTCATGCTACACCCATAGCGGGGCACTCCGGATTCACCAAAACCTATGACAGGGTCAAACGTTATTTTTTCTGGGATGGTA
This sequence comes from Picea engelmannii, assembly GCA_009831015.1. NCBI lineage: Eukaryota > Viridiplantae > Streptophyta > Pinopsida > Pinales > Pinaceae > Picea > Picea engelmannii. The sequence goes on along the minus strand of ML787214.1, from coordinate 65,690 downwards.
TGAAACAGAACATCCATAATTTTGTCACTAAATGTGATGTGTGTCAATGCAACAAGGGAGAAACAGTCAAATCTCTGGGCACACTACAACTGCTACCGATTCCACCTGCTATTTGGAAGGATATCTCTATGGACTTTATTACCATCTTACCCAAATCAGGAAATAAATCAGTCATAATGGTGGTTGTGGATCGTCTTTCAAAGTATGTTCATTTATGCGCTCTTCAACACCCATTTACTGCATCCACGGTGGCTCAAATTTTCATGGACCAGGTCTTCAAGCTTCATGGCATGCCGCACTCTATTGTTTCTGATCGTGACCCAACTTTCACAAGCAATTTTTGGCAAGAACTGTTAAAGCTACAGGGCACCCAATTGCATCTCAGCACAGCTTATCATCCCCAGACTGATGGTCAAACGGAAGTTTTCAACAAATGTTTGGAAACATATCTGAGGTGTTTTTCCACTAAAAAGAAAAATCAGTGGGCTCAATGGTTACCCCTAGCTGAATGGTGGTACAACACTTCCTACCATACAGCTACACGCATGACTCCTTTTGAAGCGGTATATGGACAGAAGCCACCTTCCGTTCTCTCATACTTACCGAGTACCTCGAAGGTCTAGGCGGTTGACCAAACACTTACAGTTTGAGAGGATATTCTCCATACCCTCAAAGAGAACTTGGTCATGAATCGCATGAAGCAACAAGCAAATCAAGGTCGCTCCGAACGTCAATTTGCAGTAGGGGATCAGGTGTTTCTGCGACTGCAACCATACAAGCAAACTTCCCTCAAGGTTGAGCATTGTCAGAAGCTAACGCCCAAATTTTATGGTCCTTATACAGTTCTCAAGTGTGTGGGACAAGTCGCCTATCAGTTAGCTCTTCCCAATCATTCGAAGCTTCATCTTGTTTTTCATGTTTCATGCTCAAAGAAGGTGATTGGAACTAGGTGCCAAATTCAAACCAACCTTCCCGAGTTAGCTGAAGAAGGATCCATTTAGCTACAGCCAGAAGTTGTTTTGGACCAACGTGAGAGTTGCCTCCGTCAGAGAACCATCAAGGAAGTGCTAGTCCAGTGGAAAGATACAACTCCAGCAGATGCCACTTGGGAACCAGCTACCATTCTGCAGCAGTTTTCACATCTCAAGCCTTGAGGACAAGGTTGTTTGTAAGGGGGCAGACATGTTAGGGTCCTAACCCACACATAGGTAGAGAAATATATTCGGATGTAATAAAGGTCAATATTAATAAGGTATTTCAATAAAATAGAATAAGGCGGATGTAAGAAGACCTAATAGAAGCTCTCGCTTCTAGAAGGATCTTCCTCTAGATGCTTCTCTTGATAGACATATTTAATATAAATAAGGGTCGAGGGTATGAAAACCCTAGCTTGGAGATTATTGTAACAGAGCGCTGCTCGACTGGAGGTTTCCCCCTCGAAGAGGCCCATGAACATTGCTTTATGAATCTCAGTGTTATTTATGTTGTTGTTCTTATATCATTTATGTGTTATTGTGGAGATTATGTTGGTTATATTACTGTTATTCTGCCATTTCTAGCATTTTATTTATGTTCTACATACTTTTTATATCTGGTATATTACACCACACCTCCTTCATTCAGTCTAATCGCTAGAAGGAAACATAGCCAAAAGGATATTAAGCTCGTTGAAGAACTGTCGCTAGGGTTTCTAGTAGGAGCCGCCACCAAAGCACTGTCGCTAGGGTTACTAGCAGGAGTAGTTGCAGAAACCCTAATCCTCTCGTTGAGACACCTTAAGTGAAGATATTGACCTAATATCTGGATAGATTAGTGCACCCTAGCCTAGCGCATCCCCTGGTACTCTCAGCAAACCAAGACGTCAAGTTTGAGTTTGTGGTCAAATCTAGGGTTTGACCAAGTCAAAGCAGCCATGACTTATTCTATGAAGTCAGAGAACAAGTTAGATGGAGCCTCTAACTTCAAAGCATGGAAGACAAGGATTGACCTCATCCTTGCCAAGAATAAAGTGTTGGATATCGTGAAAGGAAAGATCGTGGAACCAAAGTTTGAAGAAGGAAAAGAGAAGGAACCACAGAACACTCCAGTTATGGAGAAGTTCAAAGACAGTGACATCAATGCCATGAGTATCATAGTGGAATCTATAAAATACCACTTGATACCCTACATCTCCCATCTTGACTCATCGAAGAAGATGTACGATGCCCTAACAAATCTCTTCTCGATCATAAACATTGGACAAGTTATGAGTTTGAAGAATGAGCTTTGTGACATGAAGATGAATGATGAGGACAGCATAACATCATACTTTGTGAGGATCTCCCAGTTAAGAGATCAACTACAAGCTATTGAAGAGATCATTTCAAAGAAGGAATTGGTAAACATAGTACTCAATGGTCTTCCCAAGACGTGGGATGCATTTTCCGCAAGCATGAACACAAGAAAGGAGTATCCTACATTTGAATAACTTTGGACTTGTTGTGCTCAAGAAGAATCTAGGATCACTGCAAAAGAGAAACCCCAAAAGAAGTACGATGATCAGGGCTTCATGGAAAGATTCAAGAATTTTAGGAACAAAAGGAAGTTTGTCTCAAGGAGGAAGCCAAATCAAGAGAAAGACTTTTCAGAAATACAATGCTTCAACTGTCGAAAGTATGGTCACTACAAGGATCATTGTCCCGAGCTAAATAAAAGGAAGGAGAAACATGAAGCATCAGTTGCCGAAGAAAAGGAACCTACAAAGAAGACTAAGCAAGATGAAAGAGACCTCTTCTTCTGGAGGTAACAATAATCTTCTAATTTATTGTACATATCTTGTTTGCATCGTCTCTATACATATCTTGTATATCTATCTCCTGGAAGATAATGTTTTCCAAGAAGAACTATACCTATGGAAGAACAATAAGATAAGGATTGATATCATTAGATAATATACATGAAAGGATGAAATACGTCGAATAAATCATGAAGAGACTTAGAAGAAGAAAATACAGAAAGAAGTCAGAGAAAGACTTATAACGTTTTGTAGAAGACAACAAGACGGAAGCATGGACTATGTTAAACAGAGAGAGCCAATTATATATTGCAGAAGACAATAAGGATGCAGACGGAAGCATGGACTCTGTTAGACGGAGGGAGCCGATTATATGCACTCATACATGAAGAAAGGATTAGGAGGGAGCTAATCCTATGATCCATTAAAAATGATGAAGTATGGTAGCAACCATGAAAGACAGTACATGTTAAGTTCAACCGCAGAAGAAGACCTCTTCGAAGAAAAGCCTTAAAGTATCGTTGGTTGTCCATCCAGATCCGTGATCCTATGATAAAAGAAAGAAGTGAAATCTTCAGGGCATGGAATCTATAAGAAAATCCATGGACCCGAGAGCTAAAGGAAAAACATGAGGAAGAACATGAAGATTCCAAGAAACAAGAGAACCCAGAACAACCAGTCATTATATCACAAGATTACCAGTGTGACATGAACTCACTAAAAGCAATCAGAGGAACTGAAAAATTGTGATGAAGAACAATGTATGGAAGACTTATGAATGAAAGAATTGCAAGATCCAGAGCTAGAGGTTCTCCCAGATGGAGGGAGAATACTATGACAATTACTTGTTCCAGTAAACCAGACATACCTCTACATGAGTCATTATATCATCCGCAACATTCATGAGTTGGAGTTCTACATCAGATAAATGCAAAGAATGTTCTCCAGAGAAATTGAGCAAAGAGCATATGAAGAGCAATCTCAAGACTTTGAGGCATACCAGAAAGAGACCCTTGTATGCAGATGGTGGAGAACCTCCAGTGCACAGCAAAAGCGTGGTGAATATTTCCTATAACAAGATATTGTATCAAGATGGTTACTCAGAAGATCAAATCTCATAATGACAAAAGAAGTGCCACATGGATATGTTCCAGTTTTCCAACAATGATATATTTTATTGATTAGAGCTACATGAATCCTTCAAACAAGACCAATGCTTCAGAACAAAGTACATTTGAAATCAAGCATTACATTATCCTTGATGAAGTTCAGAAAGGAGAAAGAGGTTCTCCAATACATATCTCCACAAATGAGCAGATAAACAAACATCTTGGTAAAGATTTTGTTCAAGATAAAAGAGTTTGTGTACTCAAGTTGGAGCTCGTGGAGACGACTTCATTATTGAAAAAGGAAGAGATGAATCCCAGGTTGGGAGGGAGCACTGATATGTATTGATTTAAGGACAGTCATTTTCCAGTTCGAAAAATGGTCAAGGATGAGCAGTTTCCTTTCCAGCTCGGAAAGTGGATTGAGATTTTTGACGGAAAGCGATCTCTCATTGTGGTTAACATGGGAAATGGTCCAGATTGTTGATGTATCATAGACAGTGACTTCCCATTGTGGTTAACATGGGGAGTGGTCTAGGGCAGCCTCTCTTCTTGAGGGTTACTCAAGAAGACTGGCCCGCCTCGCCGAACAACGATTTCTCATTGTGATTAACATGAGGAATGGTATGTTTTGGAGGTTGGTACAGGACAGTCTTTTCCTCTTGTGGTTAACAGAGGAAATGGTCCGGACAGTCATTCCTTAGGGTTTATACATTCTCTCCAGGGTGCACTTTGATTAGTGTAGGAAGAATAGCTCGAGGTGGGGAATGGTCCAGGTTCAGCAATCAGGGATAGGAATTCCTTAGGGTTTATACATTCTCTCCAGGGTGCACTTTGATTAGTGTAGGAAGAATGGCCCAGGGTGGGGAATGGTCCAGGTTCAAAAAAACATGACATTTATTCTTCCTTGCTTGAGAAGAATAGTCCATATATCTCATTGTTCTACTTTGAGGGCAGATACTCTTTCAGATCTCATAGATGTGAGTAAAAGATTGGCCCAGATGATTCAGTTTATATCATAACATTGTTTTTGTGCATGTTGATATCAGATGATTATTATGAAGACTGTATGACAACAGATGTATACTACTGTGGTGGATGTGTTCCATTGTTCGTGACTATACGTTGTTGATCAAGTACTTGTGTGTTACTTGGTGTGGTATTGTACCACTGGATTGTAGTTATGTACTACAATGGATAGACACAGTTGTGTTCTATTTTGTTTCGATTGCCTTGAAGACTATCAATAGTATTGGAAATGATTATCAGTTAGATGGATAATCAAAGGACATAGATTTCCCAGATGGAAAATGGTTCAGAGCATTTACTCTTCTAGATTAGAAGAATGGCTCTTGTATCACTCTGTGGAGTGAGCATCATGTCTAATTACTCAGATAGAGTATGGTTTCGAGAGATGATGCAGTTGATGACACTGATGATGATGATGGTGCTTATGATCTAGTCATGATCTAGTCTATACAACTATGATGATGCTATCGGGTGAATGGTATGTTTTTGTGCTCAAGACCATTACATGTAATACCTCCCTAGCTAGGAGAAAGTGTTGATATTATGGTAGCTACGAGAGGAATTTACCTCCACGTGTAACCCTGACGAGGATAGAATACTCCGGGAAGCAAGAATGAAACCTAATGAGTTGGCTAATAACCCTAGAAGACTTGTCGGCTCAAGAAGATAATTTATATTAGGTTATTAGCCTCCAAGAGAAAAAGTCGGCCAAAAATAATAATATATACTGAACAGACAGATACCCAAAATGAGAAGTCGGCCCAGGCAGTTAGCCAAAATTAGTATAAATACAGGAGGCCAGTTCTCATTCTGGCAGGCAGTCTCATAATTGCAGAGCATCAACTTGTGCGCACTACAATGCCCAGTCTTGTGCGCAGGTTTGAGGAGAGTTTTCATTGCAGCTAGCAGATCACGTTTGGCTTGGGATATCTCTTGGCTAGGGTTTGGAACATCTGATCAGCTCTTGTTGGTGCGCTATCCTTGGGGAAAGGTGCGCTACCCTTTGTTTGGCTATCTAGCCTAGGGTTTGCTTCCGGAGTGATTTTATGTCAAGGTTAAGGTGCTCGGAGGGTGGTTTTGGCCTATGGTTGGGTGACAATAGAGATATTGTCAATGGTAAAACGAGCACATCCATTATATTCTAACACCTAGATCCTTCATCTCGAAATCAGAAGCCAAGGCTTGGTTGTATCCAACAACACGGCTTCCGAAATAAGTCATCAAAATCAGGCTCTCGTCACCAACAATGTAAAAATATAGGTTTGGATAAGCAACACCCTTGTTGAAACCCAAACTCATCAAGAATCCATCCATCTGATGTAGTTTCGAACTCATGAATGGTAGTACAGATGGAAGTATAACAGGTTTATTGGATAAGGTGTCTCATCATAAACAACTCCCTCTGTTTGTGGGAATCCTCTGGCTACAGATCTCATTTTGTATTTCTTGACACTTCCATCAATTGCATGTTTGATCTTATAGATCCACTTGGAAGTCACCATAGACTTCATTTATGGTCTCGCAACAATATCTCATACATCATTCTTTTAAGATATACCGGTATTATTCTGTCATGGCATCTTTCCATACCTGATCACATGTCACTTCTCCATGACAAGGATGCTCAGAATCAATGAAGTGGTTCATGGCTTAAGGGTAGCTCGAAAATCTCTTTTTCTTTCTTGGGATGTGCCTTGAGGGGCTTGTATGTTCCTTTTCCTCCTGTAGAGTTTGTCGAGCCTAGGCAGGCCTTTTATACCTTACTGCAATATCTTTGGGCATATCAACTGGAGCAACTGGATCGGCTGGAATAATGTATGTCTCCCTCTGAACTGTTGAAGGTATTGTTTCTTCCTTCTTCTCATTTTGGTTGACTCCCTCTGAGTCAAATAACTCTCTCTGAATTCTGAAGGATGGATGTCTTATTTTACTTGCTTGTGGCATCTTTTATGTCTTCAGGTGCTCTACTTGACTAGCATAATAATCAATAAATAAGGTTTGGACTCTCATATCAAGGATAATGGTCCAATTCATGAGGGATTCCACACTAGAGATAATACCCTTCACTTATTAAGAATGAAATCAACTATAAAATTAATGATCAAACAATTTTCCTGGTTCTGCAGTCATGCTCAATTTTGTATTTGGTTTTAGAAGAAGTACTTCTCATCTCTCTTATCTTCATCCTTTTAAGGTGGGTCTAGATCAATGTCACCGATGGAAGCATATTGTCTTCCTTTCTTCCTAGTTGGACAATTTCTTGCATAGTGTCCATATTTGTCACATCTGAAGCACTAAATCTTTGAAACATCTCTTCTTTGATTATGACCTGAAGTTGATGGAGTCTTCTCATCTCTGAATGTTTGTCTTGAGTTTCTTTTGAATCTTCCTCCTTTCTTTGTATGAAGTGCAAGAGCATGGTTGTCATCAGGGGAGTCTTCCACTCCTCTATTTCTAAGTCTAAGTTCTTCTTGAGTACAGTCTGTCCACAGACGATCAAAGGTTGGTAATTTTTTTCTTCCACCGATGCTTTGAAGAAAAGGTTCCCAGTGTTTTTGAAGATTGTTGAGAGTAGATAAGACAAGTTCTTTGTCAAACATGATTTCTCCAATGGCACCTAGCTGATCTTTGATCTCTGATATCTTCATAAAGAAGGTAGCAACTATATCACCTTTTGTCATTTTGGTACTTTGAAGTTGTCCCTTTAAGGTAAGGGCTCTGAGGGTGTTGACACTTTCAAACATATATTTCAGTGCTTCATACATTTCATAAGTTGTCTTTAGGTTGGCAATACGAGGTAGGAGATGATCTCTTACTGAGTAGATGATTAATTTCCTTTCCTTAACATCTTCTTCCCTTCTTATTTCCTTCTCTTCATCGGTAGCTATTTTTGGTAAAGTATTTTGTATCACACTCAAAAGATCATCTTCTTCAAGGGTGACATGAAGCCTTGACTTCCAAGAGCTTAAGTTCCTTGATCCATCAAGCCTATCTTCCATTAAGGTTTTGTTCTTCATATTTTCAGATTTCTTCACAAACTCTCGCCAACTGGACTTAGAAAACCTAATGGCTAGGTTAGACTAGCAACCTTAGGTTTTGTTGGGCTTATGACTGCCAACAACAAGCCTTAAGAATGTCACAAGAATACTGGTGAGTTGAAAAGGCTCCTTCAATGAGCTGCAGAAACCCTAAACCCAAAATTCTGCAGAAAATTGTGAAACCCTAGAAACCCTAGGGCCAAAATTTCAAAATGCACAGAATTTCACTCTGAGAGTCTTTGGAGGTGCGTTGGAGAAGGTCATACTCTCCTATGCCAAAATTTTCCTTGACATCCAAGTTTTAAGGGCTGAAACACTCCATAAAAGGAGGGTCGTACGAAATTGTTGCAAACCCTAGAGATCGTACGGAATTGCATAATAGAAGAACAGCTTGGATTCAAATGCTTGTGCAGGGGTTCTTCAAGACCTATGCTCTGAAACCATGTTGATTTTTCAATAATCTAGGCTTAAGCATGAATTTCATTCCATTTTTATCATTTTACTTAAACCATAGACAATTTGTTGCAACAACCAAGATCACAAGAAGAAACAGCATGCACAAGTACACAAGAAGTATCTTGGGAAACCCTTCTCAACAAGGGAAGAAAACCCATCCAATCCTTTGCTATATTCTTCAAGAGAAATACCTCCACCACCATAAAAGACTAGCACACAAAAGGGTGCTCACAAACCCTAGAAGACTAGCGCCCAAGAGAGGTGCGCACTTTTCCCAAGAAGTAAGTACTTGCTGAAATTTCCAAACTCGCACTTGTGTTATGATTCTTCAATGGGGAATTTACCTTTACTTATATTAGACTGAACCTATCAACAGTAGTGTCTATTGGCACAACAGGGCCGACCTCAATAACTTGCAATATAATTAATAATTACCATATTAATTACCTTTTACATTAATTATCTTTCATTTTATGGTGGGGTCAATCTATACCCTTTACATCACAAATAGGGTTACAGGTAAGTATGACTCTTGAAAAATATAGCAAGGGATCCCATACACCCACTAGTTGTCAGCCACTAGGGGCACATCCATATGTGCTCAGCCACAGGGATGTCCACATCTCTATCTCACTGTGTCTCACAGGAGAACCACACTCACTAGTGCTCAACCACTGGGATCATGTTCACCTGTGCTCAGCGACAGGCACGTCCAACTCACCAGATCTTCTTTCTCATTGCGTTACACAGGAGAATCATCTTGAGTATCACATTATCTCAACTCTCTGCACAGAGTAAGTTAATACATCATTTTATCGCGGTCTCATAACGATATACCCAACTCATGGGCTTCTCCACACGTTCACATGTGCTCATCCATAGGCACGTCCAACTCAGCAGATCTTTTTTCTCACTTCATTACACAGGAGAATCATCTGGAGTATCATCTCAACTCTCTGCACAGAGGAGAACAGTAAACCCATCATATGGGTTCCTTCCCTTTTCAGGGGCACACAACATTCCATCTTTGTCTCAGAGAGGAACAACACACCTAGTTCATGGGCACACCCAACTCATGGGCTTCCTCACCCCACACAGTGGCATACAACGTTCCTTCTTCGTCTCAGAGAGGAACCCCACACCCAACTCATGGGCACACCCAATTCATGGGATTTTTCTCATGTTGACTCACTCAGTCTGTGTCCTGGAGGACGTCTCACGCAGTTGTAATCATCAACAAGATAGACCTTAGTTGGCAACCTCATAGGACCTCAGAATATCTACAAAAATCACCAAGAGAGAGACCAAGACCAATAAAATGACCATGCACCCTTATTCCTCCTTCCAACTGCAAATGCGGCTCTCCACTAGTTGGTTGTCCAAATGAGCTAGAATGTCCTCTATTTATATTAAATTGTCCGGTGACTTTTATGACTGGGCTAACCTGGCCTTTTGGTAATTATATTTTATGTTTATCTTTTTCCTGTGGAGTCAACTTGTATTTCAGGAAGATAATATTCTAATATTATTTATTCTGCTAGCTGACTTGTCTTCTAGGGTTTCCACACATATGTTTAACGGTTCACTTGCTTCCAGAATATTCTATTATAAGTCAAAGGTTACACATGGAGGTTAATACCTCCCGTAGCTACCAAAACATCAACACTCTCTCTTAGCTAGGGAGGTATTAACTAAGATGTTCTTCATGTAGTGGTCTCAAACACATCCATCCATCTCACATGGCATGGGAAAGACTCGCATGGTCTTGCAGACCAGTCTATAGGTAGCATCACCATATCCACACAGGATATCCATAGTGCAACATTACTTCACCCCATGCATTCAAGGTATGTGGGTATCTCTCAATAGCTACAACATGTCCCGGGGACATCCACTACCATGCAATGCATCAGTACCTGATCATGTGCACCCTAGGTCTCAATGCCAACCCTTTTTCATGTTGGATGAGATCCACAAGACTCAATGGCAGCCCTTTTTCATGTTGGATGAGATTTTTCCATTTGTTCTCAGTGCCAACCCTTTTTCATGCTGGATGAGACCCACCAGACTCAGTGCCAGCCCTTTTTCGTGTCAGATGAGATTTTTACATACTCAGTGCCAGCCCTTTTTCACGTTGGATGAGTTCCACCTGTCTCAGTGCCAACCCTTTTTCATGTTGGATGAGAACACTCAGTGCCAAACCTTTTTCATGTTGGATGAGTTCCACCTGTCTTAGTGCCAACCCTTTTTCATGCTAGATGAGAACACTCCCTCTAAAGAGGGACCATGCCAAGCTTTTCCCTGAAGTACTCAAACTTACTCCTCGACAGCAGCTTGGTAAACGCGTTCGCAACCTGATCCTCTGTAGTCATGAAACTGGAGCCTCACTGCTCCCTTTTGCACCATATCCCTGATATAGTAATATTTGATCTCGATATGCTTCGACCTGTCATAAACCACAGGGTTCTCTGACGACTTCATACAACTCTGGTTGTCACAAAAGATACAGGTCGCCTCCAACTCAAGATCAAATAATCATGTAATCAGCTTCTGAAGCCACATTGCTTCGCCATAAGTTGAACATGTTGCTACATGTTCTTGGTAAAGTCCAAGCTCATCAGGAAACTGTCTGATTTGGCATATCACGCCTTGGGTTCCTTCTTAGGCCTATACAAAGTCTTCTTCAATCTGTGGGCATGAAACTCTGTCTTATGTATCTTATGGTTGCTTTATGTATACTTCTTTTGACTTCTGGAGCAAGTGTCTCGTCATAGTCTTCTCCCTCTTGCTGGGAGAATACTCTAGACACAAATCAGGCTTTGTACATCTCTATCTTGTTATTAGCAGCATGTTTGATCTTGTAGATCAATTTGGAAGTCACCAATGACTTCCCTTCTGGTCTCAAGGTAAAAGATCTATATTCCAGTCATTCTGGTTGGCTTCCTCCTCTGTCACTGAAACTAGGGAATCTTCCCAGGAAGTCTCATATATCCTCGAAGCCTCTGAAGCTTCGATCTAGCCTCCTCAACTCATGGCACCTATCTATCAGTCTTGGAAAACATTTCTCTCTCCCATCTGAATCTAAGGAGGAATACTTTCTGAATGAAATTATTTAAGCCATTGACTCTTGTTGAGATCAGGCTTACTCTCTCTATAAACTCCGGAGCCATCTACTCCCTCTGTATGTGATGATTTCTTTTGAAGTCTCTTATGAATGGTCATGGGGAGGTTGCTCCTCCATTCTAGATCATGCAGGTTGACTCCCTCTGAACTCTAGCTCCTTCTAAGTTGGTACTTGGTGGGGCTACCTACCTCACCACTGGTGGAGCCATCTGCTCCTCATGATATGGCTCATCAATGTTATATGGCTTTGCATCCTACAAAGTGTCACGGGACCATGCTGGTCTCTTCCTGGTTACTGCAATGATTTTGGGTACGCCCTTCTGGCTCTACTAACTCTTCTTGATGATCTAAAGAGTGATCAACTGCACTAGAGGGATTTGTTCAGTCATATTTGGAGCCTTCTTCTCCTTACAATCAATCTCAATATGAGATACTCTATATCTCACAAAAGTACCCTTGTTCATATTTTTTTTCTTTGATACATGTATGTATACGGTCGTGTATACAACTTCTTATCTGGATAGTCTGCTCAATGTCTCAAACTAAAGACCATCTAATATGTTGTATCCTACAACCGTCATTATAGCTTCCCTCATAGGTATCACCTATGACCTGCCCAGAACAAGGACAACAAAGGGGAAAACAGTGGACAAGAATAATACTCTTATAATAATAAAAACAAGAACAATAATCACAGTAGCTCCTTTGGAGAGATGATGCTTGTGACCTGCTTGAACAAGAGCCAAAATAAAAATACAATAATATGAACAACACTCTTCTATTGTTGTGATCAATCATTTTTCCATGGTAACCTCCATGGAATTTATAAAATAACTTGCCCGAGACAAGAGCAACAAGAGAAAAAAGTATAATATCATTTTCATAAGAACATATCTATGTCAATAAGAATAAAAGACAATCTCATGGTAATCATCATATTATTACCAAGATGACATGCCTGGAAGCAAAACAAGAAGTATCTCCTAGAGGAGATGTTAGTTCATCTTGCAAACAAGTACAATAAGCATTTATATCAATAGTACTCACATGTTGTCAAGTATTCATTGTATCTAGCAGTAATAGAACCTTTCAAGGATTGTTGTCACAAGTAGTAATGTAGCAATTATCAAATTTGATATGTGCAAATTGGAAACTTATTAATTTAATCAATCAAACCCGAAACCTGGAATCTTATCTTCAAGAACGAGTGTTGTTGATTTTCTTCCGAGTCTTCTTCACTCAAGATGAAAAGTATTCTCTTAAACCTGTCCCCTATACTTAAGACAATATGCTTGTTAGAATATGAATGGATGTGCTCGTTTTACCATTGACAATATCACTATTGTCACCCAACCATAGGTCGAAGCCACCCTCCGAGCACCTTGACCTTGACAGAGAGAAGAATCCTAGTAGCAATCCAATATCCAAGCAAGGCTAATGCACCAAGCAAGAAGTAACCAAAGTTGATCAAAGAGTCCAACCCAAAACTGGCGCAGCACCTTCCCCAGGACTTGCGCACAAGACTGCCAGACTGCAGTACACACAAGTGACTTTCTGTGATTCTGAGAAGTGTGTCAAATGAGAGATTGGTGCCCTGTATTTATAATATTCTTGGTAGACTTGCCTAGGCCGACTTCTCATTCTGGGTACTAATTAATTCATATTAATTATCTCTCTTCAGACGAAATCTCATCTAGGGTTACTTTCTTTTCTTTTCTTTCTTCCGGAACATTCTAATCTTGTCAAAGGTCACAATAGAGGTTCATACCTCTCGAAGATACCATAATATCAACACTCCTTCTAGCTAGGGAGGTATAACTGATAATGGTCTTGAGTACAAACAGATCATTCAATTGGTAGTATCACGAGCACCGTCATTATTATCCGACTGGATAATCTCCATGACAACTAGTACAATATCGGTTGATAGAACACAATTGTGTTTATCCATGGTAGTACACAACTACTCAAACCGTGACACATAGTCACAAACAGTGGAACATATCCACCACAGTAGCATATCTCTATTGTATGGAGACAGGGAGTCTCCATAAAAATCATCTGATATCAACCTGCACAGAAAATATTGTTATAAACTGAATCAACTCAGCCATTCTTTCACTCACATCTGTGAGATCTGAAAAAGTATCTTCCCTCAGGGTAGAACATCAACGATGAGTCATCTAGACTATTCTTCTCAAGCAAGGAAGAATAACTATCCTGATTTCTGAGCCTGGACCATTCCTCACCCTGGGCCATTCCTCCAACACTAACCAAAGTGTAACCTGGAGAGAATGAATCTGCCCTAAGGAATGTATGTTCCTGATTGTTGAACATAGACCATTCCCCACCCTGGGCCATTCCTCCAGCACTAAACAAAGTGGATCCTGGAGAGAATGAATCCGCCCTAAGGAATGACTGTCCGAACCATTTCTAAGGGAAATGATTGTCCTGCACCAACCTCCAAAATGGACCATTCCCCATGTTAACCACAATGGGAAATCGTTGTCCGGCGAGGCGAGTCAGTCTTCTTAAGTAACCCTCAAGAAGAGAGACTTCCCTAGACCACTTCCCATGTTAACCACAATGGGAATTCGTTGTCTATAGTACATCAGCAATCTGGACCATTTTTCGAACTAGAAATTGTCTATCCGTCAGAAATCTCAATCCAATTTCCGAACTGGAAAGAATCTGCCCAAGCTGGGCTATTTTTCAAACTTGAAAGTGATTGTCTTCAATTCAATAATATGTCGTTTCTCCCTCCCAACCTGAAGAGTCATTTCTTCCCTTTCAACTAAGGGAGTTATTTCCACGATCCCCATTTTGTCACGGAAATATGCAAACTTTATTCTAGACAGAGGCTTTGTCAGGATATTTGTTGTATGCTCATCTGCGGGGATGTACTAGAGCTTTACTTCTCCTTCCCGGACTTTATCTCGAATAAAGTATTATTTGATCTCAATATGTTTCGACCTTTCATGAAACATTGGGTGTTCTGATAATCTTATACAACTCTGATTGTCACAGGGTATTATGGTCGAATCTGGAACCTGATCAAATAAATCGGAGATTATCTTTCTCAGCCATACTTCTTCTGTGCATGCTTCACATGCTGAGATATATTCTATTTTTTTTGTACTGAGTGCGACAGACTTTTGTTTCTTGTTGCCCCAAGATATCATAGCCGAGCCCAAGCTGAAACACATTCATGAAGTACTATTTCTGTCTTTTGCACTTCCTGCCCAATCTGAATTTGTAAATCCATGAAGTTGTATATCATTGGATGCGGTATATCTTAAGCCATAGTTTATTGTCCCACGAATATATCTTAGGACATGCTTTGCAGTTATCCAATGCTCATGTCTCGGTTCCACCTAGAACTTGTTTAGTGTATTCACGGCAAAGCAAATGTTTAGTCGAGTATTTACCAAATACATCAATGACCCAATCAATTGTCGATATAGTGATGGATCTACTAGATCAGAATCTGGATCTTTTACATTTCTTATATCTGTAGTCATAGGAGTGTCCATGGATTTGCAATCCATCATTTTGAACTTCTGAAGAATCTTTATTGCGTATTTTCCTTGTACAAGGAATACTTCACCACGCTTCTGTCATACTTCTAGTCCCAAGTAATAATGCATGAGACCTAGATCTTTCATATCAAATTCAGAGGCTAGTTCATTTTTGCACTGGATGATAAGATATTTTTCACCTGTTATGAATAGATCGTCAACATATAGTAGTAGAATTACAGGTGCATTGTCCATGACTTTGTAGTAAAGGTTTGGATCTACATGAATTTTGGAGAAACCAAGTCTCGTTAGATAGTTGTCCATTCTGGCGTACCAAGCCCTTGGAGCTTGCTTGAGTCCATATAAATATTTCTTTAATCTTCAAATGTGAGTGTCTCTAGAACATACTTCAAACCCTTAAGGTTGTTCAATATATACTTCTTCTTTGATTGCTCCATTGAGGAAAGTTGTCTTTACATCCATCTAATGTAAGTTCCATCCCATGGAAGCGACAAGAGATATGATAGCTCTAATGGAAGTATATCTAGCAACCGGAGAAAAAGTTTCGTCATAATCTTCTCCCTCCTTCTGGGAGAACCCTCTAGCTACGAACCATGCTTTATATTTATCCATGCTTCCGTCTGCTGCATGTTTAATCTTATATAACCATTTTGAAGTTACCACTGATTTTTCTTTAGGTCTAGGCATAATTTCCCATACATCATTTTTCATAATGGATTGGTGCTCTTCCGTCATAGCTTCTTTCCATTTTTTCTTTTGAACTGCTTCTGCAAATGTGGTAGGTTCTTCATCTAGAAGTTTAGTCATATATGTTGCACAGCTTGAGAATTTTTTAGGCCTCTTACTTTTTTTGAATGTTCCTTCTGGGACCTTGAGTCTTTCTGCATCTTGTAAGGTAGCTTCTATTAATGTTTAAGCCATTATTATAGTTCTTTGCATTTCAATAGATAACAACATCATAACACAAGATCACTGAGAAATACACAATCACAAGAGACACAACATTTATCCTGGGAAACCCTCTAGGGGAAGAAAACCCAGCAAAACTTCCTTATTATAGATAGCCAGTACAATGCCAAGAGATAACTCAAACTAATACAGAAGATCCTCTCCCAAAGATGTGCCACTCTCTCTCCTTCTTCTCTAACTACATTTCTGAAACTTGTCTCTCAATGAGCAAGTGAGTTGTGTGTCTAAGTGAGGCGCTAGCCTCTTTATTTATACAAGACTGGCACGTGTGAAGTGTCTCTTCACTGGCAGGGCCAACTTCTCCAATTGGGTGGTTATAACCACCTTTATTATATTCCGGGGCCTCTTTAATATCTTCTGGGGCCGACTTCTTATTATGCCTATTACAATTATCTTTTGACCAATCCACAAAAGGGGACTTGGTCCTTTATAATAACCGACATGATCAATCCGCAATGGAGATTGATCCAATGAATAATATATCAAATAATAATAATAATACACTTTGTAGTTACATTATTTTAACACTCCCCCTTAACAAGAAGGGTATTCTTCAGCAGCATCATGCGAGAGAGAGAGGCCTTTATCATCAACAACATCAAGTGGGCGAGAGGACAACATCATCAATATCATCTTAGAACACTGACTGGCGTATCTATAAATCATCGGAAGTTTTCTTCATCGACAGCATCGTCATTCTCAAAGGAATGCAATCATCATCAGCATCAATATGTATTAGTATAAAACTGATACATCATCATCATCATCATCACAGCACGAGGATAGCTCATCATAATACAGGACTGGCTTTACGTCACAGTTGTAAGGCTGGAAGCTCAGTACTTGTCTTGCTTTACGTCACAGCACTCAAGTTGGAAGCAAGATACTAGACTGGCTTTACGTCACAGCTTCTCAAGCTGGAAGCACAGTACTAGTCTCATCTCAACGTCTTGCTTTACGTCACAGCACTTAAGCTGGAAGCAAGATACTTGTCCTGCTTTACGTCACAACAATCAAGTTGGAAGAAGGATACTAGACTGGCTTTACATCACAGCTATCCAGCCGGAAGCACAGTGCTAGTCTCATCTCATCGTCTTATTTTACGTCACAGTTGTCAAGCCAGAAGCAAGATGTTCGTCCTGCTTTACGTCACATCAACCAATATGGAAGCAGGATGCTTGTCCTTCTTTACGTCACAGCAATCAAGTTGGAAGTAGGATACTAGACTGGCTTTACGTCACAGCTGTCAATCCGGAAGCTCAATACTAGTCACATCACATCTTCTTTCTTTATGTCACAAGCATCAACTTGGAAGCAAGATACTAGGCTGGATTTACATCATAGCTGTCAAGCCGGAAGCACAGTACTAGTCACATCACATCTTCTTGTTTTACGTCACAACCATCAAGTTGAAAGCAAGATACTCGTCCTGCTTTATGTCACAACCAACAGGTCGGAAGCAGGATACTAGATTGGCTTTACGTCACAGCTATCCAGTCGGAAGCTCAATGCTAGTCATATCACATCATCTTGCTTTACGTCACAACCATCCGATCGGAAGAAAGAGATGTCTTATCACAGCAACTACTCCCCCTTTCGAGGAAGGTCATTTCGGACTATACCAAGCTTATCTCGAAAGTGATCAAACTTTAAACGAGATAGAGGCTTGGTCAACACATCAGCAACATGTTCATCCGTGCTAATGTACTGGAGCTTTAAGGCTCCTCTCTGCACCATGTCACAAATGTAATGATATCGGATCTCTATGTGCTTCGACCTGTCATGGAATATAGGATTTTTTTTCATCTTTATGCAGCTCTGGTTGTCACATAGGATCATGGTTGCTTCCATCTCTAGGTCAAATAGACCGGTCAGCAACTTTCGAAGCCATATAGCTTCGCAGCTGGCAGAACATGCAACAATGTATTCTACTTCCGTTTTGCTAAAAGCAATGTTGGATTGCTTCCTACTCTGCCACGAGATCATAGTTGATCCCAAATTGAAACAACATCCTGAAGTGTTTTTCCTGTCAGAAACACTTCCTGCCCAATCTGCATCAGTATATCCACTCAATGTGAAATCATGATCTCCATCATAGCTGAGACCACAATCTATTGTACCTTTAAGGTACTTCATCACATGTTTTGCAGCCACTAGGTGAACATGTCTGGGTTCTACCAAAAACTGACTCAAGGTGTTCACGACAAAACAAATGTCTGATATGGTATTCGTCAGGTACACCAGCGATCCAATAATCTGTCTGTACAGTGTGGCATCAATCAATTCTGACGAAGTATCGACTAACAACTTCAGCTTCGCTTCCATGGGTGTATTCATGGACTTGCACTCCAACATGTTGAATCTCTTCAGGATTTCGACTGTATACTTCCCTTGGTTAAAGAAGATCCTCTCAAAACTCTGCCATACCTCAAGACCTAAGAAATCATGCATTAGGCCAAGGTCTTTCATTTCAAATTCTGAGGCAAGTCTCTTCTTACATTCAGTGATGAGCCTTTCTTCTCTAGTTAAGAATAAGTTATCTACATATAGCAGTAATATTACTGGCTCATCGTTCATGACCTTGAAGTAGAGGTTAGACTCTGCTTTACTCTTGGTAAAGCCTAAGCTCGTCAAGAAACTGTCTATACAGCCATACCAAGCTCTAGGAGCTTGCTTCAATCCGTATAAGGCTTTATTCAATCTGCAGACATGAGACTTCCTGTCTTCAACCTCAAATCCTTGAGGTTGCTCTATATACACTTCCTCTTCGATGACACAGTTTAGGAAAGTTGTCTTCACGTCCATCTGGTGCAGCGTGTGTTAGCGATCAAAAACGCACTGGCATTTTTGAAAGAATGATGCCTAATCTTGTAGGGAATATTTGACTAGCTTCCTGGGCTCAAAATTCAAATTTGAAAGCACCATTGGAAAGCTTAGGATTTGTAGATGTCGATCGACTATTTGAGCATGCAAAACGGACTCTCCATGACTGAGAAATTTGATTTTGAAAAAATCTGCGCTTTCACCAGCGCAAAAGGCAGAATTATAACTAGTTAGCGGGTGAAAGCTCTGCCTTTCACCAGCTAAGAAGCAGATTTTCGGGTAAATTAGCTGGTGAAAGCCTGTCACGGCCAGAATAGCCAAATTTTCGCCCAGATCAGGATTTTTTAGGTTTGAATGGTTTGAAATCTTCTTCAATAAGCTGGTTATGAATTATCAAATCAAAATCTGAAGGCCATTCTTAGAGATGAAAGTCAAAAGGGAATTTTTTGACTAGATTTGATCATTTTCAAGGGCAAAATGGTAGGGATCAAATGACACATCACCCAATTCGAATTTTATCTTTGGAGGACCAAATCAAACAGCCTTGGGAGGCTAAAACTGCACTTCATCAGCAATCTACTATTTTTAGAAATCATTAAATAGGACCTTTCCTATTTTGTTTTGATTTTCCATTCTAGATCCATTTTTATAGGATCTCATCCTACACTTGTTATATCTGTTTTGATTTGACTATTTTTAGTAAATCTGATCCATCTTTCAAGGATCTAGATTTCATCTTGTAAGGCTATAAAGCCAAAGACATTTGGAGGACTAAAGGGGTTCAATTTTGGATACTCTTTGGCTATTGTACTAAGACACTTATTTTTCAATACAGAATCAGTCTTCTTTTGTTGTTAATGACAGATTTCTTCATCGGTTCCATGTTCTGTACTTTATTTCAGTTTAGCTCAGCTATTAAGAACTGTCATCTTCTTATTTAGCTCATAAACCTGAACTAAAGGAATTCTTGTTGGCTTGTATGATCCTACACACTGTTGTACTTGATTATCTAGATCAGTTTTCTCCATACCTTTTGATATTACTCTGTCTGTTCATTGATTCCTAAAAGCACTGTTTCATTCGATTGCATTGTGATTTTTCTTCTCATTAGTTACTCTCTATTATCCCATTGATCCACACTTTCATTATTCACGATTTATTAAGTTACCAAGCATCCTTAGTCTACAACCCTAAGGAGTTTCTTGGAGTGATAACAAAATGGCGTCGTTGTCGGGGAGAGAAGATTGAAGCTTAGCTTCCCTGGGAGACGACATAGATCCAGCTTTGATGATAGACAAAGCCTGGACATCATTTGGATGTCTACTATTAAGATCGTGGATGAAGAGACTAGGTGGCACTCTTCAAATGGATCTCTCCTACGCTACTATCCCTGTTTTTGGAGGGGTGAACAGAAGGCTATACAGGGAATCTCAGTTGGCATATGTAATTAGTGACGAGAAAAATCCATTTAATCATCCTATCTATTCGGTTGACACAGGTATGGGATCTTGTATTTTGCAAATTGATGATTCACTACCTGATACATTGCTGCTCAGAAAGCCCACAGTTCAGACCACAGTTCAACCCACAGAAACAACAGAAGACGACCTTTGGACCATGTTCTTTGACGGTGCTTGCACTAAGGAATCAACAGGAGCAGGAGTGGTATTGATTTCCCCTTCTAAGAAAACTTCTCATTTGTCCTTTAAACTCGATTTTAAAGTGACTAATAATATTACTGAGTATGAGGCACTACTTTTGGGGTTGAATGCAGCCAAAGAGAGGAAGATTAAAAATTTGCAGGTGTTTGGAGATGCAGATTTGATTATTCAGCAGGTGAATAAATCCTTTCAAGCAAAGCATGTCAGGTTGAAAGCATACAGAGATGAAGTGTTGAAGGCAATTCACGATTTTGCAGATTTTAAAATTGCATATGTACCTAGAGCAATGAATGAATTGGTTGATTCGTTAGTTGTGTCCGCTTGTGCATTCATACCCCCTCTGCCTCATAAATTAACTTACGAAATTCAAGTTAAATATAGGCCCTCTCTCCCTGATAATGTAAAATTTTGGAAGGTTTTTGAAGACGATGTCGAACTCACTAGATTTCTTGCAGTGATAGATGAGTTTGCAGATCTACAGATCGATCAAGAGAATGAACATGACAATGAAATTGAGACGCCGGAATTCAGAAGCAAAATCGCAGCACATGAGATAGTCCAGTTGTCCACCAACAGAATTCTTAAAGGTTTGGTCCCGTTGGAAACGATGTTCGATAATAATGATGTCGTTGTCAAATTGGAAAGTGGGGAAAAAGATTCAGAAGTTTTGCAGTACAATGTAGCTAGCGAACAAGATCCCAAGTATGTCAACTTAGCCTCACATTTGACTGAAAAACAAAGGGTTGATTATGGTGAATTGCTAAAAGAGTTTGCTGACATTTTCGCTTGGCAATATAATGACTTGAAGACTTTTGACACTGAGGTAATTCAGCATAAGATAAACTTGAATAAAGACACCAAACCTTTCAGGCAGAAGCTTAGATCCTTCAACCCTTTGTTGTTGCCTACAATGGAAAGGGAAATTAAAAAACTATTGGATGCCCGCATCATTATTCCCCTCAGATATTCAGAATGGATTGTGAATCTCGTACCGGTCAGGAAGAAGAATGGGGAGATCAGACTCTGTGTCGACTTCAGAAATTTGAATAAGTGCTCTAGGAAGGACAACTACCCTCTGCCCAAAATGGAGCATATTTTGCAGAAGGTGTCGGGATCAAAGGTAATGTCTTTTATTGATGGGTTTTTCGGATACAACCAGATTGTTGTCCATCCGGACGATAAAGAAAAGACTGTTTTTACCACTCCATGGGGTACATTTATGTACGAGAAGATGCCCTTTGGATTGATGAATGCAGGAGCGACATTCCAAAGGGCAATGGACATTGCTTTCGTTGGAGAGAAAGATAAATTTGTCCTGATATATCTCGATGATATCAATGTTTTATCAAGCAGCCATGAACTTCATTTGCAGCACTTAAAAAGGACATTTCTAAAATGTCGGAGGTTTGGCATTTCTCTTAATCCAAAAAAATCAAATTTTGCACTTAAGGGAAATTACTTGGGCATATTGTTTCAGCTGATGGGGTAAAAATTGACCCAAAGAGGGTAGAAGCAATTAAAAAACTGTCTCTTCCTAGATCAAAGAAGGACATTCAGTCTTTCCTTGGGACTATAAACTTTGTCAGAAGGTTTATAGTAAATTTTGCTGAACTCACAAAGCATATCACTGCTATGTTAAGAAAGGACTCTGAGGTAAAATGGACTGA
>ML787214.1:22775-34900 GCA_009831015.1 Picea engelmannii | reverse complement strand
TCAGCCATTAAAATCTCTTGTTAAACCATTCCCATACCCTTACTGTTCCTCAATGACTATGCCCACGGTAATTCAACCTAATATTCAACTCGGGATATCTGATCAAACTAATATCGCGTTAAGTCTTTTCAGCACGACCCTTATAACTGCTAGTACCCGGGAAGAATTAGAACGTTCATGGGCGGCCATTGAACAAGATATCGCAACCCAGGAGCAGTTGGAAGCCAGACAGCGTGAACGCAGAAACCTTCATTAGCTTCCCACACCGAAGGTTAATGAAATCCTTTATCAACCATTACTATACTTTCGGATGCCTTGACACTGTACTTTAATCCTTAGTACAGACTCAGGAATAACAGCTGGCATCTTCCAGATTTCTTGAGTGTTGCATCTTCATCAAAGGTCACATCCATGTTGATCTCAATGTGATGGTGACCCGATATATAGATTCTGAAGGCCTTATAGACCTCACAGTATCCCACAAATATTCCCTTCTTTCCTGAAGGTTCCAGCTTGTTTCTCTTCTCTTTCGATATATGAATAAATACTGGGCAGCCAAATATTTTGAGATGGCTTACCTCTGGCTTCTTTCCGATGAACATCTCTTCCGGGGTCTTGAGCCCAAGTGCACTATGGGACAATCAGTTATGCACATAGGAAGGTATTGATCATGGATCATAATCTTCACAGCTTCCATTATCGTTATGTTCTTTCGTTCAGCTACACCGTTTTGTTGGAGATTATAGGGAGTAGTGAGTTCCCTCTTGATCCCAACATCTTTGTAGAAGTTCACAAACTCTTTTGAGGTATATTCTCCTCCATTATCCGACCTGAGTGTCTTAATCTTTCTTTCAGAAAATTCTCTATCAAGGCTTTGAACTCCTTGAACTTGTTGAATACTTCATCTTTAGATTTCAAGAGATACAACCAGGTCTTACAAGAATAATCATCAATAGTATACATACCCACTAATGGAGGACGATGGCATTGGGCCACACACATCTGAATGAATGAGTTCTATGACTCCTTCTGCTTTGTTGTCTCTCTTTGGAAAGGGGTTATTGATGTTCTTCCCTTGTGCACATCCATTGCATACACCTTCATGGTCAACCTTGAGTTCTGGTAAACCTGTGAACGCTTTGCATATGTATGGTAGCGCCTTGTAGTTAATGTGAGCTAATCTTCTATGTCAAAGTTCACATGGATTCTCAATGGCATGGGTCATGGCAGCTTCTAAGTGACCCTTTCGCACGACATCCAAAGATTCTTAGGTTTTCCACGTTACGTTTCTTACCTAAGAAGGCTTCTTCCTGAGTCATGTCCTTCAATATGCGGTGAGGACTTATGTTATGCACATATATTGTTTGCATGGTTGCTTCTCCCCATAAGAACATGGATAGACCTTGATCATTTAGTAGTTCTTTTATGGTTTCTTCGATAGATCTATTCTTTCTTTCTGCTACACCATTTTGTTGAGGATTATGAGGAACAGTTAGCTCCCTCCTAATCCCTGCTGATTTGCAGAATGCAACGAATTCCTTTGATGTGTATTCTCCTCCATTATTTGTTCTTAAGGTCTTGATCTTCTTGTTCGTGAGGTTCTCTATCTCTGCTTTGAATTCTTGAAACTTGTTGAATACTTCATCTTTTGTCTTCAGTGGATATAACCAAGTCTTTATTGAATAATCATCTATGAAGATTACGTAGTAAAGAGATCCTCCTAGAGATTTGACTAGCATCGAACCACAAACATCTGAGTGTATCAGATCTAGAATCAACTTAGATAATTCTTGATAATTAATATGAGCGTACCTTCTATGCCAAAGTTCAATGGGATTGACTTCATCATGTATGATAGCTTCTTCATTTTGTTCTAGTAGTCTATATAGATTTCCTTCACGGCTTCCAATAACCCTAGCATTCTTTATGTTGGAGTCTTTATGTCAAGATAACACTTTTCCATCCACGAAAGTTATTATGTTTCCTTTGTCTTCTACGCAAGATATGGATACAAGATTCTTTTCTAAACCAGGTACATATAAAACATTGCTTAAGTGAACATTGTTACATGTTTCCAACTTGACAGAGGCTTGTCCAAATCCTTCGACTGGATAAGTACTTTTGTCTCCAAGCTCTACCTTGTACGATGTCTTCTTCTCATTTAGATTTGAGAGTTTGGCTTGATCTCCCGTCATGTGCCTAGAAGCTCCACTATCGATTATCCACATGTCATCTTCAATCGTTCCAGTGAGTGCTGAGTAGTGTAGAACACTGATCTTTTCACTCATGTCTTCGGTTGACTGGTAGTTGGTCATGCCTTGATCCAAAACTTCAACTCTGATGTTTTTGTCTTCTGAGAGAGCCAAAAGGTGCGTTGAACTAGGGCGCGTTTGAATATCTTCTCCTTGAGCGAGATGCTCCATCACAAGGTGTCGGATCTGGGATTTAGGGTTTCTGCAACTACTCCTGCTAGTAACCCTAGCGGCAGTGTTTTGGAAGTTGCTCCTGCTAGTAACCCTAGCGGCAGTTCCTCAGCAAGCTTAGTATTCTAATGGTTATGCTTCCTTCCAGTGGTTAGACTGAATGAAGGAGGTGTGGGCCCATAACATGTTAGAATATGAATGGATGTGCTCGTTTTACCATTGACAATATCACTATTGTCACCCAACCATAGGCCGAATCCACCCTCCGAGCACCTTCACCTTGACAGAGAGAAGAATCCTGGTAGCAATCCAATAGCCAAGTAAGGCTAATGCACCAAGCAAGAAGTAACCAAAGTTGATCAGAGAGTCCAACCCAAAACTGGCGCAGCACCTTCCCCAGGACTTGCGCACAAGACTGCCAGACTGCAGTGCACACAAGTGACTTTCTGCGATTCTGAGAAGTGTGTCAAATGAGAGATTGGTGCCCTATATTTACAGTGTTCCTGGCAGACTTGCCTAGGCCGACTTCTCATTCTGGGTACTAATTAATTCATATTAATTATCTCTCTTCAGCCGACATCTCATCTAGGGTTACTTTCATTTCTTTTCTTTCTTCCGGAACATTCTAATCTTGTCAAAGGTCACAATAGAGGTTCATACCTCCCGAAGCTACCATAATATCAACAATGTTTTCTTGATAGAAATCTGAGTTAGAGAATATAATGCAAATAAACTCTAAAATCTCAACCTTAATCAATCTAATACTTTGACTAAAGTTAAAGTTAGTTTCTACCTTTAACTTTGAACAGAGGTTAGTATGATAATCATAGCTTCAATAGATCAAACTACAACTAGATGTTCATAAGGTCACAATAATGCCATAACAGCTAGAGGCATATGAAAACAATCAAACCTGGAGTGCGTTGTTCCTCTGAATGTGTCGGATCTGAGATCCCTCTAGATCTACTATTGTTGCTTGGACTAGAGATCTCTTCTCCTGCAATCACACTCAAAATAGTGATACATTTTATAAACATATATAAGTACATACATCTGGTAGCAACAACAGGCAGCGGCAGGCAGTGGCACCATCCGACAGCAGCGGCAAGCAATGACGAACCTTAAAACTTCAAAGTGCTCCAACTTGCAATCTAAAGGTGACCGGAGATGCACTAGGGTAAGGTGCATTAGAACAACCAAAGATTAGGCCCAACGTTTCACAGAAACTTTACTGCAACTGGTAGTACAACTGGTACTGCAGCTGGTGTTGCAACTGGCACTGCAATTGGTGCTACAACTGGCACAAAGGAACTGGCATGAAAGAATTGGCACTGCAAACCCAGGGTTTTATGAGGAAACCCTAATATCTCAACTTTAGAAATTTGTAGATCTTATCAGAGGAAGAGATGTGCCCTACTTAGGCAACCTTCTTAGTGAGTTCAGTGAGTGCTCAATGAACTTGACAATGGGGGAAACTAAGGATCTTCCTTCCAGTGGTTAGACTGTTACGAAGGAAATCAGCTCTGATACCATGTTAAAATTTTGGTATGCTTGTTTAACCATAGACAATGTGACATCATCGTCACCCAACCATAGGCATTCACATATGCCACCCCCAAGCACACTAACCTTTACTTAGAATAAGTATGGCAAGCCTACTCCTGAACCAACAGATAAACCCTAGTTGCTAACTGCAACAACTCAAGACAAGTAGAGCACTCCTTCTCCAAGGGTAGCGCACAAGAGAGAGAGTCTCCATATCCACAGAACAAGTACCATACACGACTGCAGCAATTGCAGCCGCACTACTCTCTCTCTCAAACTTGCGACATACTTAGCAAGAATATCACCAAGAATATCACCAAGAGAGAGACCAAGACCAATAAAATGACCATGCGCCCTTATTCCTCCTTCCAGCTGCAGTCTGCATCTCTCCACAAGACTTGCGCACTAACGCATTGTCCAAATGAGCTAAAACGTCCTCTATTTATATTAAATTGTCCAGTGACTTTTATGGCTAGGTTGACCTGACTTTTTGGTAATTATATTTTATGTTTATCTTTTTCCTGTGGAGCCGACTTGTATTTCTCGAAGATAATATTCTAATATTATTTATTTTGTTATTTGACTTGTCTTCTAGGGTTTCCACACATCTGTTTAATGGTTCACTTTCTTTCGAAATATTCTATTCTAAGTCAAAAGTTAAACATGGAGGTTAATACCTCCTGTAGCTACCAAAACATCAACACATTTATCTCACAATTATATAATCCATGACCATTTATTAAAAGTAGCCCTAATCCTAAAATTCGATTGGGAAACCCTTTAGGACTCTCCTAACCAACCCATCAAGATAGAGACCTTCCTCAATTAACTCCTCCTTGAAAATGAAAACACTTAGTAGTTACCTATCCAAGATTGCCTTGAGGATTTCATTAATTGAGCAGTCCTCTAGGACTCTCCTAACCAACCCATCAAGAGATGGGTCTTCCTTCACAAATTCATCCATTAAAACAAAGGAATTTGATTGATTATCTATTGTTGCCAACATTGGAGATTCAAGGGGTATCCTTAACACCATTCAGCTTATCTATGATTTCTTCAAAACTCGCATTCCTTTCAATAACTTGAGCTTAGATCTTCAATACTAGAGGAATTCAATAGCCCACTTAGTTCATTAGAGATGGATATTCAAAACTCATTATGGAGCTCTCTATGTGGTTAGGGATTTTTCGACATTGCCAACGTTGCCTTCTCCCTCTATCCTTTTTTTCTTTGCCTTAATGTAGATATCCCTTTGTTGGATGCTTGTGCTCCTTTGCTTTGTGGTCAATTGTTGGACTTTAAAAGCCCCCCATGTTGGTTCTCGCTCGTGCCCCTTTAGCACACCCCTAGTGTTGTTTCCAGTATGATCCCCCCTCACATTGCCCTAGATTGTGGTTGGGCAACCACATCACTCTATGATAAGAACACAATACTAATAATGTAAGAAGATACTCGCACACAAGAAATAACAAGCATGAGAAGAAAATTGTCAAAGCTATATACACATTGAAAACTTATTTGTATTATTATATATAGAGTACAAAAATGTGGGGAGATGGATCAAAGTTCAAGTCTCCAATAAAATAAAAATAAAGTGGGTAAGTGGTCAATTTAGACTAAGTCACCTAAAAGAGATCAGGCTAAAGTATGAAGAGCACAATAGAAAAGTACAAATATAGTACATGTACCTGCATCATCAATCGAAAGATCAATAGAACCCTCGAGGAAGTGCCTCTACCTAGTTTGGATGTTTCCTTCGGTGGCTTCCCAACATGGGCAGTGGTCTTGCTTCCAAAACGGCCTCCCCATAGCATCTCTTTCAAAGAGAAGTCGTTATAGAAACCCTCCACCCCATCCTTTTGCATCGACAATTCTGCCTTAATGTCGATCTTAAATCTTGACCATCGTTGGGTTGAGGAAGAACATCTTCTTGCTGGTGCACTAATTTGCTATTTTAACAATGTTTGGCAAAGCTTGCTAAGCTCCAATCTTGAATTTCAAAGATTTGGGGTTCCTTCCTGAAAGATTTTGTGCTGATTTGTCCATGTACCAAGGGGTTTTTCAATATGGAATTTAACTCTTGGTGAGAGAGTTTGTCCTGTGTTATGGGCCTTCGTTCAGTGGTAGGAATAGGATTTTTATGAGGCCTCAATGGCCAAGCTTCGACCCCTGCATTGAAAAGCTCCCTTTTCAGTTCCAATCTTGGTGTGGATAACCGGTCTGCTTCTAGAATATTGGCATTCAAATTTGCTTGCTGCCATCGGAAACACTCTTGGCAAGTTTCTTTCTTTGCTGAGGAGCAAGTAGATGTCCAAGGTTCTACATGCACTCAAATCTACATAACATTGAGCTTGGTCTTAGGAAGAGTTTTCCTAAAGAGATTATTCATAAATGTAATGTCGCAGTTTGACACAAATGTTGGACAATGAACAAATGTTTTTGGAGTCATCTAAATGTTCTACTTGTTGGACCCATATACGACCAAAATCAGTCAAATCACGACCAAAATCAATCAATATATATCCAAAATAAGTCGAAAAAGTAGAACAGTCAGACAATTCCAATGTTTTTTGTTGCACGGCTTGTTTTAAATATAGGCACTTCACTGCCCACTATAAAAAGGTTAATGCTTTTTGGTTGTCTCGTAGGCCTTGTAAACCCACTTGGTGGAAAGGCTCCAGCTCAGAGCACCAGTGGGTGAAACAAAACCTGAAATATCTCCGATGCAGATCAGAGGCTGGCCATATTCCAAAGTACTTGCATTTTAAATCCCTTGGGAAACTTACTATCCAATACCTAAGGTAATCAGTTCACGCATAGTATTGAAAAGTTTAAGGAATTAGGTAAGTTGGATCGTCCTCAACAGTGAGCTCGCTCTGAGAAATCTAAGGAATTGATATTGGGTAAGTGTTACTAGTGCCCGACCTCTTTCTCTTAGTGTTGGTTTCATTCTTTTGGTTTATCTATGTTTCAGATATGGTTAGGGCATTGATACTGTAATCTAGTTTGTTACTTTAATGGAAAAAGAAGTTTTGTTCTTGTTAACACACACCAGAAGAATAGTCCTCCCTGAACCAACTTGGTCTTTTTCCACCTTCCTGGAACCCGTCCTACACAACTCTTGGATTTGAGGAAATATCCTTCCACAAAAGGATGGCCACTATCTCGATCTCTCTTAAACATCAAAGGGCAAGTTGTAGCTAAACACCCTGGTTCAAAACACACTCTGCACTGAAAGATTGCGTTTTCATAATCGAGAACCTGGGTCCATTTATGATCTTCAGCATTTAGGATTACGCTATGGCAACCGTTTGCTCAAGCCCATTTCTAAACAAACTCTAGCATAAGGCAGGATCCCTTCTTTTTCCCTACTGTTGTCTGAAAAAATAAAACTACCAACGAATTGCCAACAGCCTCCAAAACTTCTGGTTCTGACAAATGTATGGGAAACTCCAGGAGTCTCACCCACTCCAGGAGTGGATCCAACTCTGGTAAACCAAGGTTTCAAAAAAGGACCAGAGCTACTCAAGAACCATGGGCCACCTTCTAAGATATGCTTCTCTCTTATGTTTATAGAAATAAACCATGAAAAGACCCTCACATGAAAACTAACAAGAGTGTCCCTGGACCAATTTTCTCGAATCCAAGAAACCATACCCTCAAAAGCAGTCCACAGTCTATAAAACACACCAAATAACAACATTTTCCTCATGCCCTTCCGGAAAATCCAACAAACCCTTGACTATATACATATCTCAAGGATTTATTCTAATTTATCAACCAAAAAACTGCCCTGGTGGAGCATTTTTTCTGACTGCAAATGAAGACGAAACAGGCTTTCACCCTGATGAACCAAGTCTCTGAAAAACTAAGTATACATTCCAACTTCAGTGGGCATAGCAGAATTATTGCTCATCACATCACTTGACTCACCAGATCACCATCGGCACACAGAGCCGCTTCCACTTGCAGGACAACCAAGAAAGGGGCATTCGGAGACTTGATCAACATAAATCCAGATTACAAAGTGGGAGCTTTCATACTCGTAGACACCAAGTCTGAGGACACTCATGCAGGCAGGCAGGCAGACCCAGGAGAGCATGGGGAACTCCAAACCCTAGCCATCATATGTATAGTAAAACATATGCATGATTGGCCAATAAGGAAAAGTCCATGTGACCCAACGGTACCCTTTAAGAAGTTAACAGCTAAATAAATGTGTTGGAGGATGTTTTATTTTAAGTTCTTTATAATATACTGCAAATAACTTTAGGCCCAAGGGTAAGCTCAAGTGGTTCTGAGCCAGACATGAAGCTATCCCCAGCAGAGGAGGTCGCAGGTTCGAATCTCTTGTTCCCTGTTTACCATCCACAAAGTGGGGAAGTACTCGGGGGTTTTCGGCGAGGTATTCCATCGGGAAGAAACCAAAAAGAATATATATATACTGCAAATAACTTTATCCCAAAAAATCCTTCCATAACAATCTAAGTACGCCAAATAATTGTGCATAAAAATCTGAATATCCTTAACAGTGTACATTGAAGACGATGAACTACATGAATAAAAAGCAAATGAAAAGAAGTACAATTGATTCTTGCATTCTGGTTACATGGCTCTATACAGGACAAATGTCTGTATTAATCTTTAAACCTATTCTAAGTTTTCAGAAGTTTCCCCACATGGATCTTTAAGTGCAAAAGAATATCACTAGCAGATACTGAAACTTGTATTGATAGTGTATACATTACGAGCAACAACACTTCTCTACAAAGCCACTGGAATATTTCTCACGGTGATCTTCAGATTCCTCTTCCAATACTCAAGCCCCACCCTCAGCTTCATATTGTTTAAAGTATACATGCGGACACATTCAACAAAGATCAGTAGAGATGGGGATAGTGCTTCTGCTAGTTTACAAGATCAATCACCATTGTCCTACAGAAAACTTGTCTTCAGGGTAATAAACAGCTACAACAACATTGCCTCCGAATTTCCTTCCATGCAATGATGCCCTGGCCTTGGCTGAGCTTTGTGTATTGGCATACTCCACAAACACCTGGAAAAATATATTTGTAAGCTTTTAAAATATGTAAGTCACAATATTTTTTGCTGCATCAATATTGTTCAGCAATATGATTATTTACCTTTCCAACACCGGGGACCTCTTCTCCAGATGATTTAGGGCGAGGTATCACTAATTTGGTAATCACACCTAAAAGCAGATCGTATATTAGTTATATCCTAAAAGAAAACTTTGTCAGATTATTCCAGGGTAAAAAAAAAGAGGAAAAATGCTTTCAAGGACTACCCACCATGTTTGCC
The DNA here is from genome assembly GCA_009831015.1 of Picea engelmannii. Lineage (NCBI taxonomy): Eukaryota > Viridiplantae > Streptophyta > Pinopsida > Pinales > Pinaceae > Picea > Picea engelmannii. The sequence goes on along the minus strand of ML787214.1, from coordinate 25,610 downwards.
ACATTCATCCTTCATATCTTCATAAATGTCTTCATATTCTTGATCATCTAGTAACTCATCTGGATTAACTGCCTGAAGAAGAAAAGAAAAAGGAAATCAAATATAAAACTCCAAAGCCACAAGAGTACAAATCTCTTAAGTACATAAATTTAGTGAGGAAAAATACCTGACTAAGGCAAAGCACCTTCGTGGGAAGCTCTGCAGCTCCACTTAGTAATCCCATATTGGCACCATTTGTTGTTTGCAAGGCCAGCGTCTATTGAGAGCATTCCATGCCAAATTTTGAAAAATGACACATCTAGTGTAAGTATGAAATATGCCATCAGAAATGCTGCAATAGCTTAGAGATTAGATGATGGAATATTTGTTAAAATGTAATTAAGCATACCTGGAAAGCTATGTGCTGCTGTGCTTCTGGAAAGACACCAAATTGATCAGGCCTTGCCTGGCCACTGTTCATCCAAATAAATTAATTTTACAACTTTAGCAGTGATTCAAAAATTAACAGACAAAATATGGAACCGCTAAAACTTAAAAATTAGTGTTGCAAATATTGCAAATATATCGGCAATATCAAGATATTTTTCAGACCTTGAATATATCACGATATACAGCCAAAAAATCACAATTTAAAGGAAAAAATGGCTGGGTCCATGACAAGTTGCCTATTAAATCCTATTTTTTTAGTTTTTTTCAGTCATTTTGAAAATCAGTAGCAGGGGATTGAGAGAAAAGAAGAAATTCACCATCTTCCATTGAGCTGAGGGGAAAGAGTGTTGTCATTGCCATTAGTGGACTTATTGTGGAGTGAGGATTGATTCGCATCTACCATGGGGAATTGTCGAAATCGTGGGAAATGGGCTTTAGATTTTACAAAGGGACTGCTGCACCCTTGACCCCCTAGGCGCTTCCAGAAGTCGAAAAACCCCCGGAATATCATCTTGAATCAGCAACAGTCAAATGGGGGGGATAAAATCACAAATTGTTTTGGTTATAGCATGCAGACTCAGAACAATGAAGTGTCAAGAAGATAATTCAACAATGTTGTTAACTAATGGACAATTCCTGTACATGAGTTATGGAGTCCATCTTGGAAGATAAATTTACTTCAGCAAAGAGTCCAATTTATTATATTTAATATAATTTTGAGACTCAGGTATCCAGACTCGGGACAGGATTCAGTATCGATGTGCTATGTATCACATGACATCTTATATATCAGTTTTATTTTCATATTTATGTCACGATGTGTTTATTTGATATCATTGTTGCTTTAGATGTTTAAATTTGAAAAAATGAATATTTTTTTTTTTAAGTTTGCCGATATTTTCCAATATTCCCCCAACGCTGCCGAAAAGTTTCTTTCCAGACCCTCGGTGATATATTTGCAAACTGCAAATATAATATTTGAATAGACAATATTAACAAGGAACAGATGCCAGCCTAACAAACACCACAATGCTTCAGATCATTACCTGGCTGTTGCACGCCGCACTGTTAAGGTCTTGTCACCCATCTTCAATCCATTTAAAGCAGCACATGCAATATCTGTAACAGCTGGATCCTGGACGCAAAAATTGTCACAGATAATATTTTTAGAGCACAAAAAAGCAGAAAATAAAAAAACAAAAATAAAAATAAAAATTGTTACACTTCGTAAGTTTCAATGCAAACAGACTTGATAGACACAGAACCCATAGCCTTTGGAGTTTCCTGTATCTCGATCCTTAACCAGATCAAATCCACGAAGAGGCCTACAATAAACAAGTTTATAGTCAAACAATGATTTTTAACAAATATTCTCTTACAACATTCCAGTAAGCACCATCACATTCAAGCTTTAATCCTGCTCTGCTTTCACTCCTAAGAAATTTCATTTGGAAACTGAATCATTCAAAAACATTATGAGCATTATATAAACAAAACCTTCAACAGACATCTTAGCATGATAGATCATACACCATATGGAAAGACGAGCAATACCACTTTTAGAATAAATGGACAAGATTACCTCAATTACTCACCCAACTTTTCTTCATTGACTTGACAACAAAATCTTATTTTTGACTTCCAAAAAATGGGAAGCAAGAGCCACACTGAATCCCTGAAAACTTGTCAATAGAGCTGAAAATTTTGCTAGAAGTTTCAGCCAGCTCCAATTACCTATCTATGGTGCAATTAGTGTTGAATTTTCTGATTTTCAGATCTGATAATTATTGCCTTATGATTTAAATGCTACTGTTATCATAGAATAATTACCCACTGAAAATCTCAACAAAACTTAGCGAACTTGATGAGAGGTTATTGTAAGTAAATATTATATATGAGATGATATATTACAATTGAGGGCCCCGATATATATACTTGGGAGGAGTGCCCTTTCATTAATGGAAATGTCTTTTCCATTATTTCTTTTCATTAATGAAGTTATTATTAATTATTAATTATTGATTATTGATTATTTATATTTATACATTATGTTATAAATATATTATTTATATATTATATGTATGTTGATGATTATTTCCTCACATGCCCGTCTAATTAATATAGGGCTCTAATGTTGAGTAGATTCACTGAGAAGCCCCTCATCACAAGAGGTCTCTTGAGCCTACATCTTCAACATTAGACTAGACTTGTAAACAAGTCAAACCTGCCCTGTAAAAATAGATCACTCCACCCTGGAGCAAGCAATGTGAGAGCATCTTGAGTCTTTATCACTCCTTGTCAATTCCACATGACTACTAGGAGAAAGACTACACCTAGGCCATTCACCACTAGCCAAATCAGCATGGCCCCGTGAGTGAATGTATCATTCTCCCTTGGTCAAATTAG